>PVJI01014161.1:0-45063 GCA_004026765.1 Micronycteris hirsuta
GCAACCCAGGCATGTGCCCCGACTGGGAATCGAACCAGGACCCTCTGGTTCCCAGCCCGCACTCAATCCACTGAGCTACACCAGCCGGGCAGAGGTTAATAATTTTAATGGGCTTAAAACAATGAACTTTTCTTTATTAGACAAGTAATATCTTTTTATTAAGAAAAATTAGAAAGGACTACTACTATTTCAAAGAAAAGCTGGCTGGCATGGCTTAGTTGGCTGGAGCATCCTCCCATAACGGAAAGGTCGCGGGTTCAATTCCCAGTCGGGCATGTGCCTAGGTGGCAAGTTCAGTCCCTGCTCCTGGCGCGTGTGGCCCCTGGTAAGGCACATGTGCAAGAGGCAAGCAGCGATGCTTCTCATTGGCGTAGATGCCTCTCTCTTAAAAAGCATTGAAAAAGTGTCCTTTGGTGAGGATTAGAAAAAGAGAGAGAGAAAGAAAAGCAGCACCTATAGTAAAAAGGCATTTAACATTTTGGAGTTTAGGCATCCAGAGTGTTTTCTACGCATACTGAAAATGAAACATGTAGCTACCTATATTTCTACAAAGATTCGATAATGCTGTAAACTTATTTTGCAACCTGCTGTAACAACAGCAAAAGCCAGCAAATGCCACGTTGTGTGGTTCTGTGAGGGCTTGGGTGTATCCTTTTACACGACTCAGTCCCTGCGTGGAGTTTCATCACACGGACGAAGCAAACAGCCTCTCTCCTCATTTGCCCTCCGCAGTTGTATGGACACCCCAGTCTTCCTCGCCAAGCCGCCCGTCGCATTGTTCACCAATTATGAAATTGGATCGGCTTATAAGGTAGAAGTCTTCCTTCTTGATATATCCTACTCAATGCGCTTCCCATTCTTTTAAAAAGCCTTTGTAACGGAACTCTAAAACCATACACAAGACTAGGAGGAGACTATAATGGACCCCGTGTGCCCACCACCCAGCTGCAGTGGGCGACTCCAGTCTGAGAACGTGGTTTTGTCTGTTACCCCGCAATTTCCTCCTGTATGTGTGTGTGGTGCACATGCATACGTTGGAACGTTTTAAGGAAAAGCCTAGCCATCATGCCATTCTTTCGTTAATACTTCAGTATCTTGCCCTGACTGGTATGGCTTCGTGGATTCGGCGTCATCCCACAAACTGAAAAGTCGCTGGTTCGATTCCGGTCAGGGCACACGTCTGGGTTGCAGGCCAGGTCCCAGGCTGAGGGCATGTGAGAGGCAAATGATGGCTGTTTCTCTCTCACATCAATGTTTCTCTCCCTTTCTCCCTCCCTTCCTCTCTCTAAAAATAAATCAGTGAAATCTTTTTAAAAAATACTTCAGTTTCTATAACAGCTAAGAACTTTTAAAGAAATAGCCATTATCACATCCAGCAATATTAATGATGATTCCTTAATGTCAGCTAATATCCATTCATGTCTGATTTTCCTCCATTTGTTTTTTTTTAAATCAGTTTACAGTTTGTTACTTTGAATCAGAATTCAAATATTGCATTCAGTTAAAATATCTCTTATTTCTCCTTTAGTTGATAATTCCTCCTATACCTCCTTCTTTTGAAAAATGCCACTTATTTGTTAAAGAAACTACAATTTCTTTTTTTTAAAACAGCTTTTATTTTTTTTTAATATTTATTTATTTTTTAGAGAGAGGAGAAGGGAGGGAGAAAGAGAGGGAGAAAGAGCAATGTATGGTTGCCTCTCACATGCCCCCTACTGGGGACCCAGCCTGCAACTCAGGCATGTGCTCTGACTGGGAATCGAACCAGCAACCTCCTGGTTCACAGGCTGGCACTCAATCCACTGAGCCACACCAGCCAGAATTTTTTTTTTTCTTTTAAGCAAGAACATACAATGGGGTAAAGGCAGTCTATTCAATAAAAGGTGTTGGGCCCTGGCTGGTGTAGCTCAGTGGATTGAGCGCGGGCTGGGAACCAAAGGGTGCCGGTTCGATTCCCCGTCAGGGCACATGCCTGGGTTGCGGCCGGGTCCCCAGTGAGGACCATGTGAGAGGCAACCATACATTGCTGTTTCTCTCCCTCTCTGTCTCCCTCCCTTCCCCTATCTCTAAAATAAATAAATAAAATCTTTAAAAAGAAAAAAAAAAGGTGTTGGGAAATTGGGACAGTTACCTGCAAAAAAATGAAACTAGACCCCTTATACCATATATAAGAATAAACTTAAAATGAATTGAAGACTTAAAGGTAAGGCTGGGAACCATAAAACTCCTATAATAAAATAAAGGCAGTAGGGGATAAACAGTAATGGGAAAAAATACAATCAATAAATAAATTAATTAAAAAAATACAATAAGCGCAGTAAACTCTCTGACATTTCTCTTAGCAATCAATCTATCTATCTATCTATCTATAGGTATACAGATAGATAGATCGATCGATCTCCTGGGGCAAAGGGAACCAAAACAACAAATGGGACTACATCAAACTAAACAGTTTTTGCACCACAAAGAAAACCATCAACAACATGAAAAGAAAACCCACTGAATGGGAGACATATTCGCCAATGACATATCTGATAAAGGGTTAATATCCAAAATTTATGAAGAGCTCATACAACTCAACACCCAAATCCAAACAATCCAATTAAAAAATGGGCCCCCTGGCTGGTATAGCTCAGTGGATTGAGTGCGGGTTGGGAACCAGAGGGTCCCGGTTCGATTCCCAGTCAGGGCACATGCCTGGGTTGCGGGCCAGCTCCCCAGTGAGGGCCATGTGAGAGGCAACCATACATTGCTGTTTCTCTCCCTCTCTGCCTCCTTCCCTTCCCCTGTCTCTAAAATAAATAAATAAAATCTTTAAAAAAAAAATGGGCAGAGGACCTGAATAGACACTTCTCCAAAGAGGACATACAGATGGCCAGTGACATATGACAATATGCTCAGTGTCACTAATCAGAGAAATACAAATTAAAACCACAATGAGATATCACCCCATGCCTGTCAGAAAGGCTGGCATCAATACATCAACAAACAAGTTAGTGAGGATGTGGAGGTAAATTAAATTCAGTCGGGGGGTGGAAGAAGGCCGTGTGAAAGACGGTTATACGCAGGCCTCGAAGGTGCCCGCTGTGGGCGCCTGTGGATGAGCTGAACAGGCTGCAGGGAGCAGTCCTCCCTCGGTCTGTGCCTCGGTATCCATGGGGCATCCCTCCCAGCTCGCACATTTGTCTTCTCTAGAAAGTCACCCTGACCTTTCCTGATGGAATTTCACGTCCCTCCTGCTGCTGCTTTTTGTACCATTGGCTCTTGGCACATTTTTATATTTATCTTCCCCAGTAGACTGCAGGTAACCCAACAAGGACAAGCAGTATTTCTAGGTCTATGTTATCATTACATTATCGGTGCTTGGCACCTAGTAGGCTCTCAGTGAGCAAGTGCCAGCTGAATTCATGGATAACTGGATATGGGTCTACCGCTCAGTCTTGTCTACCCCTGCTAAGTAAGGCAAATTGAGAGCACATGAAAGGTGCCCTGTTTTACTTTTTAAAATAAATGTGTGTGTGCCTGTATGGGTGTGATTTTTCATGGGGTTTGATAAGGTGGTGAATAATAGCTCATAAATGTATTAGTAAGGTATTCCTTATAGGGGTGTCCAACCCATGGGCCACATGCAGCCCAGGATGGCTATAAATGTGGCCCAACACTAAATTGTAAATTTACTTAAAACATTATGACATTTTTTTGTCATTATGTGTCGCAATGTATTTAATGTGTGGCCCAAGACAACTGTTCTTCCAGTGTGGCCCAGAGACGCCAAAAGGTTGGACACCCCTTCTAGGAGGTTGTGAAACATTGCAAAGTGGTTACATATATAGATAAGAAAGTGTATGTCAACTAATGTTAAAATTAAACAAAATACAACGTAATGTCATGACTATGTAAAATCCGAGTGCACAGGGCTGGAAGAAGCCACCCATTGGGCACAGAAAATCCCACAGAAAATAGTGCATTTCAGAGAAGAACTTATGAGTATATATATATATATATTTTTTTAATAAACTTGTGTTGGTACTGAAAAAACCTTTTAAGTTTAAAAAATACATGAATAAGAGTTAGGTTTTTCACCATCACAGAAGCAAGTTACAAATAAGGAAAGGGAGAATTCCAGAATAAACTGTTCGATGCCGGATCATGGTTGGGAACGGGAACGTGGATTCAGAGACAGAGACGGAGAGAAGACCTGTCAAAGGGCTTAGAGCCCCCAGTGGTGTTACAGACCAAGGAACACAGTAAATCTCCACGAATCCGCACTGCTGCCAGTAAATATCTGAAAAAATAAACGAATGGGAGAGAACGGACCACTCCTTGTCATGGAAGAATTCTAATTACAATGTGGAAACAGTGAGAGAAATAAACCACCATTCAATACCACACTAATAAAATCTGCAGGCAGGACATGCTGATAAATGCTAAAATTAGTAGGTAGAAGTTTAAGCAGAAGCAGGTAATTGTATAGTTTCTCCCCAAATAGCTAATAATTCCAAAGGAAAAGTAATAACCATACAGTGGAGAATCCTGGCAGACACCCTTTGACCCAGGGATTAAGGTTAACATCCCCACTAAGAAGACACCAGTGTCATATACCCCGATGTGACATACTGAGAAGGGCATGTGGCTTTTGTGGCATTCTTACAAATAGCGCACCACCTCAAACCAATCACGAGTAAACGTCACACAGCAGGAAGCGAGGAGGGCTGAGGGGCTGCCACAGGTTGGAGGGGAGTAAGAAGGCAGGACAACCAAATGCAGTTTTGGATCGTGGAGCTCAAAGTGAGTTTCCGAGCCTCTAAGTGAGGGTCCCAGCGAGCACGACGGAGGCAGCATCAGTTTTTATGACCTAACCGTGGAGGTCACGTGGAGGTAGGTTACCTCTGCTTGTAAAGGTTACAAGTGAGTCACTCGGCTTGGCCTGGATTCCAGAGGAGGATGAATAGACCTCACCTCTCAAGGGGAGGGGTGCCCAAGAACTCTCGGACGTGTTTTAAAACTGCTACAGGTGATAGTGAACAAGGAGGTGGGGGGCGGGCAACCAGCCAAGTCGGAAGGGGCCCACAGGCTCTAGGACAGGCTGACTTCTGGGGGTGACCTTGATGAGAGTCCCTGGTAGGTCTGGACATTGAAAGATGATACAGGCTCTGAACTTGGAGGTGTTTATAACATACCATACCTTCCAAAGAATTAGTACCCAGGATGTATGAACTCCTACAAATGAGTAAGAAAAAGATTGAGTGTACAAATGGCAAACTGGTAAAAGGATATGAACCGACTCACACAAGAAGAAAACCAAATGGCAAATAAGCATATGGAAAGACTCTCATCGTCACGAATAGCAGAACAGAAATTAAAACCACAATAGGGGTCTCTCCACACTTGGTCTGCTTCACCAACAGATTAGTGCAATATGTTGCACTGCCCAAAATGGGCTGAAATATTGACTCTGGAATACATGCCTGTGAGTAAAATGATAAAGACACAGTTCAAATTTATGTCGCTGTCACCGGGTGTGGGGCGGGGGCTGAGATAGGGCTTCCTTGGTATTTTTACCATTTTATTTGGTAAATAAAGATGACGGGACATGGTTCCTGGCGTCTTATAATGCATGCATTCTTTCCAGTGCCATATCTCACGAAACAGAAGCCAAGACGTGCCCGGGTATTGAGCTCCCCGTCCGTGTGAGGCTCTGAGCTGGGGGCGGGTGGGGGTTGGCAGCGTGTGAGTTCCAGGCCTTGCCCTGCGGGGTCTCCCACTCTGAGTGAGGGTGAAGAGAAGGCAGAGCTGAATGGGGCTGGGCGCGCTGAGTGAAGGAGAGAGGCCCAATCACACCCCTGGTGTAGAGGTGCCCATAACACCCCGCGCCTGGGCCCACGGGAAGAAGTGGCCCAAAGGGACATGTGGGGAAGAAGACGTGGTAAGAGGCGCGGGGAGCAGAACTTTGGAGCCAGGTGTCCTGGGCTCAGATCTCATCCCTGTTACTTACCGGCGTAGGACTCTCATTGAACTTCAGTTTCTTCAGTGTAAAGACCTATCTCTAGATAGTTCCCACCTTTCCTGGTTACTGTGAGGTTGAGCAGGCACGTGGCAGGTGCTTCATAAACGGTGGCTGTTACTTTAAACAGGGCAAAGCTAGGTCAGACTATTTCTGCCTCCCTGTTCACCTTGTATTTTATTTTATTTTTTTACAAATGTAGGGAGACTAGTACAATGCATCCCCATCACTCAGCCCAACAGCTCCCAACACGTGGCCAGGCTTATTTCATTCCTGCTCCCACCCTCCCCGTATTGTTCGGTCAGTCCCAGACCACGTGTCATCTGTCCATCCGTGCTGCCGTCTCAGAGAGCTCACCCTTGCCTTTGACAGATGACCATCGCCCTGCAGAACACCACGGCAACCAGCCGCTACCTGCGCGTCCTCCCGCCCTCCACGCCCTACTTCTCTCTGGGACTGGGTGAGCTCCGCGTGGCCGTCTGGACTGCCTCAGAGTTGCACGTGGGGCCTGCCCCCAGCTCCTGCCCACCTGGCCCTCAGATGCACCCCCACCCACCCCACCCCCGCCTGTGTCAGCAGCCCCTGGGACCCCACCCTCTGCTGGAGGCCTGCCTCTGCGTCTCGCAGCTCCTCTCTCGGGTCTCCTCCCTCCAGGCTCTGGTTTGCCATCTCCCCACCCTTCACTCTGTCATGTAAACCATTACAGTGGCGCCCCGTGTCACAGTGTTTTTCTCAAGGACAGCTTAGCATGTCACCCCAGCTCAGGAATCTTAAATGGGTCTCTGTTGCCCACAAAATCAATTCTAAGCCTTAGGGACAGGCATGGCATCACGTAGCCATTCTGGATGGACCGTATCCCTCCCCCGACCCTGGAGTCTTTACCTGCAGCCCCCACCCTTGCAGCCTGCTCCCCCGGCACACCCTGGTGGCTCTGCCATCAGCAGGGTCCGGGCCCGGAGGCATGGGCTCCCAGAGCCAGCCCCAGCTGCGGGGCGGGGGGTGGGGGGGGTGCCTGTGCCCCTGGTTGGTGTCTGTGGCACTGGAGCCCAAGCCCTGGTGGCTGGCTGGTTCCCCGGCTCCTCATTCGTCACTTCTGTCACGCACAGGAATGTTCCCAGGAAAAGGCGGAATGGTGGCCCCTGGCATGACCTGCCAGTACACTGTCCAGTTTTTCCCCGACTGCCTGGGGGATTTCGATGACTTTATTTTGGTGGAGACCCAGTCCTCCCACCGGCTCCTGATCCCGCTGCAGGCCCGGAGGCCGCCCCCAGTGCTGACGCGTGAGTGCGCGCCCTGCCCTCCCGGGGATTCCCTTAGGGTGGGCGAGTCCCCGCCAGCGCTGCTGGCTTTCTGGGCCCTTTGTGGCAGCGCGCAGCTTGGCAGGTGCTTCTGGGTCCCCAGCAGGGGCCCGCCAGCAGCATCTACAGTCTTCCAGTGTCAGGCCCCTACTGTCCCGCTTGCCGGGGGGGCTAACTGAGTGACCACAGCGGAGAGGAGGCCAGCAGCCCAGCTCACCCCAGCACTGGCTTCACCAGCTCATGGACACCCCGAGTGGGCCTGTGTCACATGGAGGCAGGGCAGGGGTGCCTGGAGCCTTCAGGGGATGTTGCCTGTGTGGCTGTGGCGGGGGAGGAGGGCTTCTTCAGGAAAGCTGACTTTGTCTGGGCCCCCTCACTTACAAGCCTCTTCAGCTGGGCACAGGTTGGAAGTAGGGACTGTGACCACAGCCCCCAGGGCCACGCCGGGTGGCCCTGCCTGAGGCCCGAGCACACCCTGGGTGCCGAGTCCTGTCGCTCAGGCCGGGAGCGGGGGCAGGGGGCAGGGCACGTCCCCATTCATCCTCTCCAATCTGGATGCTGGGCGGGGGCCCCTGCTCGGATTTCTGGCTGGACCTCAGGAGAACAGTAACAGCGGAGCCCATTCGCAGTGATGCGCCATGTCTGTGCGTCTCTCCCTGTGGCTGCAGTGCCGCCGGTGTTGGACTGTGGTTACTGCCTCATTGGGGGAATAAAGGCGAGCAGATTCTTCTGCAAAAATGTGGGCTTCAGTGTCGGCAAGTTCTGTGTCATGCCTAAGAAGAGCTGGCCGCCACCGAGCTTCAGGGTGAGTGATCCCAGATTGCTGTCTGGAGAAAGAGCAAATCCGCCCAAGGAAATGGCCCCTGGTGGGGACTGGCCAGGGTGCACCTGGGATTGGAAACACACAGAAAACAAAATTTTGTAACCTCTCTATCCCAACTGCCGCATCCCAGTGAGAGTCAGCCTGGAAGGAGAGTGGCGCCTCTGGTTGTGCCACTAATACGTGCGTGGCCCTGGGCAAGCTGTGTCCCCACGCTCACCCTTTGAGGCCAGGCTCACTGTCACCGCGTTTATTCATGCAGTCGGTCACTGTGGCAGCGAGTGTTTGAGTGTGTCAGAGGTTACAAATTGGCAGCTCTTTGGCTGACTTTGGGGCACATTTAGTTGGCACAGTGCTGAAAGCCACTTTTTGAGCCAACATTTACACATCTCTGGGAGACTGCGCATCGAAGTCTGCATTTCCGGTGTCTTTGGAAAAGTCGGAAGATGTGCGGCCGGGGCCGGGATTCACGGTGGCCCTGTGGGCTGGCGTGGGAAGCAGGACACGTGCACCTTCTCTCCTGCTGCCCGGCTGCACCTGCCCCCACAGCAGCCGGCACTTGTGCCGCTCAGCGTCCCGCTCCCACCGTGGTCTCCCTGGCAGTAAAGCTGGTTCTCTAAGCCTGTGTCTCCAGAAAACAAGTGGCAGGGCCACAGGACCCTGTGTTCCAAGAGACACATTTCCCTCCTTTCTCTTGCCTGCCAGGCTCTGGTAGGCATGGGTTTGTGTCCCTGGCATGCCACGTGGCTTCCTGTGTGGGCACCTGGGCTGCAGCTCTG
The DNA here is from genome assembly GCA_004026765.1 of Micronycteris hirsuta. Lineage (NCBI taxonomy): Eukaryota > Metazoa > Chordata > Mammalia > Chiroptera > Phyllostomidae > Micronycteris > Micronycteris hirsuta. Next base: position 8,902 of record PVJI01014161.1, read on the forward strand.
CTGACGGGATGGCAGCTGCCCTCATGACTCAGGAGCGTATGGGCACAGGTGGATTGGGGATGGAGGCGGGCGCCTGCTGGAGGAGGGACAGGACTGAGGTCTGGGAAATGACCTCCTGGGTGAGGTCTCTCATGCCTCCCTCTTTGTGTCTGAAGTGCTGGTCCATGGAAACCTTGTACCTCCTACCAGCAGTCGGCTCTGTACAGATGCTCTGCAGCTTCCTCCAAGCTTCAGAACCTCATCTCAGTGCCTCATGATGGTTGAGTAGATGCTTGCTGAATGAATGAGCCTCAATTTCTTCCTTCACGGGGGACAGGATGCTTCTTAAGATCCTTCATGTTGCAAAGCAGACGTTGGGAGGGGAAACACGTGTAATCTGAGCACTGGGTTTTACAGCTCCTTCTGCACTGTTGTGTAATCTGCCGCTTCTCCCTAAGGCTATTGCAACCGCTGGCTTTGTTGAGCAACCTCCCTTCGGGATCATGCCCTCAGCGTTCGAGCTGGCTCCGGGGCAGGCCGTGCTGGTGGAGGTAGGAGCTTGGACGTGGGCACGCGGTCCCTCCTCCTCAGGGGCTGGTCGTGGCTCTTTCCTCAGCTGCTTGCACGACTTCATTGCCTCCACGTCATCATGACCCGCCTGTCCACTCCCGTCCCAGGTCCCGGCCTGAGTGGCTTCTCTGCAGGAGCACGTTCTTGCGTTCTATGCGGTGACGTCATCTGTCTGTCCTATCACCAATCTCACACAGCAAGTGCAGAAAGCCCTGGCATTTCCACTATGGTTCCTGAGCCTTGCTTGTCCACACCGTTAGCCTGGGAGTCACCTTCACCTGCACCTGAGCTGCTTGCAGGATCTTCCCTGGGTTCTTCAGTCTCTTTTGGACACCCCACCCCACCCCAACCTCTCTTTCCTGTTTAATCCTCGGTTACAGAGTCCACAGGGCTCGCCTCCCTCAGGCCTTCCTCTGAACCTCGCAGAAGCTCTGAGTCTGACCCCACTGACCGCAGGCTTCTCCTTTCCAACCTCCCGCGCCCTTTCAGTGGCCCCCTAAGCCTGTCACCCCTGCTCACTGGTCCCCAGAAGAGCCTTTGAGAAATAGTGATGTCTTCCTGTCCCCATCACCCTCCCTGGCTCCCCGGGAGTCTGATTCTGCACTGCCATAGGGCTGGCTGTAGAGCCACCCCCCGCGCGTGTGGCCTCCCACCAACGTTCAGGAGTGAAAGCTGTCTGCCTTCTGGAGAGGGGTTGCCGGCACCGTGTCCTTGGTAGTGAGAGCCGAGAACCTTAGGTTCTCAGACTCGGCTGCCCCTCGCAACTCCCTGAGAAACCTGCAAACACACCGAGTCCGGGCCCCCATCCTGGGATTCTCAGTTCCTTGGTCTGGGGTGTGGCCCGGGCACAGGACTTCTAAAGTTCTCCAGGCGTTCCTGGTGGGCAGCAAAGTTTGAGAGCCACTGCCCTAAGCTTCTTTGCCCTGCTGTGGGGGAGGCTTCCTCTGTCAGCTGCCTTCCAGGTTCCCGTGCCGGAGGGGGGCTTGTTGTGGAGCCCGGGGGCGGTGCCTGCTTGTTCCTGTCCGTGCTGACCTGAGTCCCCCATGTGAACCTGGTTCTTCGGGTTGGGACGGGGCTGACCCAAGGGCATAGTAGGGCTTCATCAGTCCTGTCTACAGCTGAGGGGCAGGTTGGGTCCTCTTGGCATAGCCCAGGCCTTGTCAGAGCCTTGTCGTGGTTTTAAGAATTGGGACCTCTCACCTCTGACCAGACCAGGATGTCCCCCTCTTCCCATCTTCCTGTGATCCCCAAGGAAAGGGGATCTGCAGGGGCCAGTGAGGAAGTCAGGGAAGGGGAGGTTTCCCCTCGAGTGCATTCCTTATGTATTTTGTTTACTGCTTGTTTGGGGTTTTGTTTATTTTAAAATTTATTCTCCAAATAAGAAGTAAATTCGTGTTTAAAAAAATCAAAGGTGTAAATAGATAAAGAGGGAAATGCTCCCTATCACCTCATTTCCGCAGCCACCCAGAGGCCGCAACCTCACCAGGTTTCCAGGTGCCCTTCCAGAGACATGTGATACCTCAATTAGCAAATGCACGCGTTTTTTCTTCCTTGTTTCCATTTTTCCTTCAAACAGATAGCTGCCCATCCCATCCTCTGTTCTGTACCATGTGTTATCTACTTAATGATGTAGCTCAGAAAGCATTCTCATATTTTTAACAGCTGCATAGTATTCCACGGTGTGAAGAACTGTGATTTAGTTCAGCTGTTCCCTGCCGGTGGCCATGAAGACTTTTCTCTGATCTCTGGCTCTGTTTGCAAATGCCCTTTACATGCGTCAGTGTGTGCAAGTGTGAATCTGTCTGCAGGGTACGGTCCTGGCAGTGGAAGTGCTGGCTCGGGGTCTCTGCTCCCACCTGCGACACGTGTCCCCAGTCCCCCCCACATAACTGATGCGGATCACACCAGTTCTCCTTCCAGCAGCAGCACGTGGAGCTGCTGCTCCCTCACACTCTCGCCTATACAATGTGCTGTCCCACTTCTTTTTAACTGTCATCCTGGACATCTTTGAACATATACAAGAATAGAAGAGGTTTTCTGGGTTTTTTTTTTTTTTTTCGCTAATTTTAACTATATTTTAGCCTCTGTACATTTCAAACAGAAAAATAAAGAAAGATAATAGAGATGGAGAGGTTGACTATTCCATACCAAAGGGGACAGGAGCAATGCGTTAGTCCCACAAATTTCAACCTAGTTGTCAACAGGCTGTTCATCCCTGGGATCTGTTTCCAATGTAAAATATTTTCCACCTGTGTCTCCATGGTACCTTGCAGTCCGACTTGTCTCATTCATCCTAATGATTACATTGATTCTACAAGAATAGAAGAGCTTAATGATCCCACGCAGGTGCGTTTCCCGGCTTCAAGGTCCACGGGCTCTCGGCCAGCCTGACTGCACCGTCTCTTCCACCCGGTCCCTGCCCCACCCCCCCAGACTTTTTGAGAAACTCAAGACACCATGTCATTGCATTTCTGAGAGCTTTCTGCAGACTCTGCCACTCTATGGAGTGAAAGCCTATTCTTCTGGGTGGCTTTGCTTCCATTTCTGTTGCTATGAGTGAGATTTAACACGTTGTCTGTCATGGTTGCGTGTTGGTCTCTGCGAACTTTCTCTTCATATCCTCTCAACATGCTCCCCGAGCTTCTCTGGGGTGGGGCAGGCCCCGGGCCTTAGGTAGAAGGTGGGGAGCCGGCAAGGAGGGGAGCAAAAACCGGGCACGTGTCTGAGCAGAGGAGCGTGGGGGGCGGCGGAAGCCCCCGAATGGGCGGTGACAAGGCAGTCTGCTGTCCCCCAGGTCTTGTTTCTCCCGACCACCCTGGGAGAGGTGGAGCAGACCTTCATCATCACGTGTGACAACTGCCAGATAAAGGAGCTGGTGACCTCAGGTGGGCTTGCGTGTGTGCTAGGGGTGGGGCGGCGTGGGTCCCCGGCTCCACCCGCTGCTGCCCTGGCACTGGTGTGCACTTTGAAGGGATGCTGCAGCCTCGGCGCTCAGGGTCTAGTTCGGGGCCTCTCGCTCTGGTCAGGCCTTGGAGACCCAAGCCAGTGCGGCCTTCGAGGCCGTCCCGCGGAGCCTTCTAGTGAGAGGCAGATGGAAACCTGGAGTGAAATCTTTCATCGCTTCTCTTTGAACCTCACCTCGATCTCCTTTGGGGGAATTGCCCACGGCTCTCACATAAACCACCAGATGCACCTCTAGGTTTCTGTGGGGTTAGAGGGGCTCCCTGCTGAATTTCCTCAAGATGCCCTTGTTCCTTCCTTTCTTCCTTCTCCCTTCTTCCATCCATCTTTCTTTCCTTCCTCCATCCATCTACCGTTGCTTCCTTCCATCCGTCTATCCATCCATCCATCCATCCGTCCATCCATCCAGTTTCAGCAAGCATTAATGAGTGCCCACTCTGAGCTGGATTATCAGAATCACCTCCTTTGGGGTGAAGATGTGGGGACATGGATCTCTGTGTTACCGACCCCCGGTTCTTTTCTTGTGTACAATTCCAGGGGTCCTGAGCAAGCTGTTTGTGAATGGTAGCATGATGTCCGCAACAGCCTTTGGCTGGGGAGCCCTGATTTCAGCCCTGGTGAAACCTCATTACCCTCTGTTGTCAGGAGTTGGGCAGCTGATTGCTTTGGATTTGATCTACATTTCCGGTGAGAAGAGTCAGCCGGAGCCGGGGGAGCTCACAGACTTAACAGCCCAGTACTTCATACGCTTTGCGCCTGAAAACCTCCAGTCCACAGCGAGGAGACAGCTGATAGTCAGAAATGCGACGTGAGTGGCCCCAGGCAGTGCCCCGCCACAGGGCCCCTCCCCTTCCTCACCTGGCCAAGTTCCCAGCAAGGCAGCTGTCTCCCTCCCAGGGCTGGAGAGGAGCCTGGGCCCAGGATGGAAGGATCCAGATTTGCATTGTCCACCCTGGTAGCCACTGGCCACATGTGGCTATTTCAATGGAAACCAATTAGGATGAAATTTGAAACTCACGTCCTCAGTGGCACCAGCCCCGTTGTAGCCAGTGGCCGTGATATTTCCATCGCCCCAGGGGCAGTGCTGCTCTAGGTCATCCTGGACCACCCTTAGCCAGGAATACTGTTCCAGAGAGTTCCTGTCCCGCCCACGAGGGGAAGCCAGCCTCGTCCCAAGGTTAGACAGAATGGCCTGCGGTTCGGTCCTCACTGCCATTTACTTCCTGATTGTCCTCGGAGCGCCGCCCTGATACCAGGACAGACCTCACGAGCCTCCCAGCCAGGCCGGTTGGTGACCCCAGGCCTCACGCGGGCTCCGTCACCCGGCTCAGGAGCCACACTCGGCCACCATCCTCCCCGCTGACAGCTGCTGTCAGCAGCATAACTGGAGACCTGCCCCTCCCACTACCACGGAACTGTCACCGCTGCTGGCCAGTGGGCACCTATCTTTCTGGCCAGAGAGGCCCTGGGAGGCCATAGCTGGAGAGGTGGCGAGTGGGGACAGGGGTCGATGTGGCCACTCTCATGTGGCAGGAGGCACTGCAGAATGCTTCCCTGAGGTCTGGGGGCACCCAGGGCCTCACAGTGTAAAGGTTGGAGTGTGACCCCTGTGTACACAATTTCTCCCAAGTCACCATGGCCCTGGCCGCCAGCTGCTGTGGGTAGGGACAGGGGGCTCTCTTAGGTGGTCTCCAGCTGGGACTCCCTGACCCGTGTGATGTCCCTTCCCCAGGCTCCTCCATGAGAAGGGCCTGAAGGCTGGCCCGGCCGCTTCCTACCCTTGGATCCTTTCCTGGTCCCTCCTGGAACAGGGCCCAACGAGGCAGGGGGCCAGAAGACCTGGTCCTCACAGAACTGGGGCATGACCTTGGATCCTTGGTCAATGTTGTCCTCACAGGCACGTGGAGCTGGCTTTCCACTGGCAGATCATGAAGCCCAACCTGAAGTTCCTAATGCCTGGAGAGACCTACAGCGTGGACAGCATCCAGTACCACCCCGACAAGGGGACCGCCTTCTCCGTCACACCCGAGAGGGGCATGCTCAGCCCCCACACGGACCACAATTTCATCCTGAGCTTTTCCCCTTACAAGGTTAAGATGGTGCCATCTTGGGAGTCACACAGGATTGGGTCACGATATTTTTACCCTCTGGGCATGTTCTTCAGTGACCCTGAAGCCACCGCTGGGCCTGACCAGATCCCCAGCACCCAGCAAGGCTGACACTTAGCCGGGGCGGGGCGGGGTGGGAGGAGGTGCTGGCCACAGGCTGGAGATGCACGTTTAGCCTGGTCCTGATCCCACACACACCTCATCTGCACCAGACCCGCCGCTCCATCCCGCGGCTCTGGGTCCTTCCGTAGTTCTGCTACGTCAAGGACACTCCGTCCTTGTCCAGCCACAGCGGCCCCCAGAAAGAGTGAGGCAGAGGCTTTCGAGGGCTAGGTTAGCAGCTCCTGGGTGAGAGGGCGTGAGAGCTGGGGGCTCAGAGGTCTGCCTCTCCCCTTGCATCCGGCCGCCTCACTGTCTGTCCTGGGCGGGTGTGGTGCCTGTGACTCACCAAGGGCAACGCTGGGGTCAGGAGAGCCTAGCCGTCCTGTCCCCAGGCCCAGCTGAGGGAGGCACGCTACCGGGCCTGGCAGCCGCCCCTCCTTCCCCAGGTGGTGGGGAGACGTGGCGGGGAAGCCGCACTTGTCGGGCCTTTCTCCGGGCAGCCTGGCTGGAATGCAGTTTGTTCTCAGGGCGCTGTGTTTGTCTTGCAGCTGAAGGACTTTCACAGTGTGCTCCAGCTGGTGCTAGAGGAAGTCCCAGAGCCCACGAGGTGAGCAGAGACTGGGCCCTGAACAAGGGGTGGGTGGCGGAGGCTTCCTTCCCTGTGGGGACACGAGGGAAGGCATCGGGAAAGGGTGGAGGAGCCATCTGACCCCCAGGAGGCATTGACACACTGGCCTGGTGCGGGCTCAGCATGCAGGGCACAGAGCCTGCTGGACTCACTGTGAGAGCTCAGGCCACCCTGGAGCCCTGGAGCTGTGCCCCGGGCTCATTGTTACCACAAGGCCGCCGGGCTGGTGGCCCCTGGGTGGTGAAAATGAAGGAAGGTTTTGCCCTGTGGTGGGCATTGCTACCCGCTCCTCCCGAAGCAACTGTCACGGTGGGTCTGCGGTCAGCGTCCTGAGCGATCCCAGGCTGGGTGCCACGCTGTGGTCCCAGGGGCAGCAGCGCAGGTGGCCCTGTCCCAGGCGTAGGTTGAGTTGCTGGCACAGCCACAAGCGTCCATCGCTGTTCCAGGGTTTTGACTGGTGCATCTGATTTCCAGGGGCTTGGGCACTGTGGGCAGGGGGAGCGTTTCCTTTTCATGAGACCAAAGACATGGGACAAGCGAGAGCTACCCAGGGCCAGGCTCTGGGCTGTGTCGGCTTCTGGCTCACAGGAGGTCTGTGTTCAGTTTAGACCCAGAAAACTTCTCCAACACCGTGGATGATGTGATCGTCCTGGAAATCGAGGTGAAAGGCTCAGGAGAACCTTTCCAGGTTCTCTTAGAACCGTATGCCCTCATCATCCCCGGGGAGAACTACATTGGTGTCAGTGTGAAGAAAAACTTTAAGGTGGGTCACTGTCTCGCCCCCGCCTAGGCTGGCCGAGGTGGTGCTGGACTTGGGCACAGGTGGGAGGAGAACGTGGCTGGAGGGGCGGCCGGCCGCCGTCTCACAGAGGATGAGTCCCAGGGCCCCCAAACCAACTTGGTTCGCGCAGAGGCTGGGCTGGGCATGTCTGTCACTTTGTCAGCCGCCCCGCACCCTCCGAGTGACGGGGCTGCGGCGCCCATTGCCGCGTACAGCCCTGCAGTGTGGCGTCGGCGCTGTGGGATGGCCAGGAAGTGGCCAGGAGAGTGTCACGAGGACCTTTGTGAGCCCACGGTGGCACAGCCCTTCCGCAGGCGCAGGTTCAACGTCTGGGGCGTGTCTTTCAGATGTGGAACAACAGCAAGTCCTGCATCAGGTACCTGTGGGAGAAGATCAGTGACTGCCACATCATCGAAGTCGAGCCCTGCTCAGGTGCCATAGGTACTGCGGGGACTGTGGGACCGGTCGTGACCCGCCTGGAGCTGGCTGGGACAGGACACCTCAGGGTGAAGGGCCTGGGCAGGGGTTCATGGTGTTCCGTGATCAGCTCCGGCCGCAGCCTGGCTCACGTGGACAAGAAGTCTGCGCAGGCCAGACGTCCAGGCCCAGCCGCAGAAGGAACCTTCCCCCGCTTCCTTCCCCCACCTCTCTCCCCTCCCTCCCAGAGTCCAGTGAGGTCGAGGATTTTGAGTTGAAGTTTACGGGGGGTGTCCCCGGCCCAATGAGCCAGGACCTGCTGTGTGACATCAGAGACTCGCCCCGGCCAGTGGTGCTGCACATTGAGGCGACGTTTAAGGTACCGCTGGGTGGGCCCGGCAGAGGTAGGGCCCAGAGACCACGCCCCGGTGGCCCAGTGACCAGGCCCTCTGCTGTCTCAGGGGCCCACCCTCGTCATCGATGTCTCAGCCCTTCAGTTTGGTCTGCTGCGCCTGGGGCAGAAAGCCACAAACTCCATCCAGATCCAGAACACCAGCCCGCTCCCAGCCATGTGGAGCCTGAAGGAGAGCCCCGTCTGCCTGGAGGAAAGGCACGAGACGGTGAGTTGGGCACCACCGGCTCCCACGGGCACCCCCGCCCCCCAGAGGCCCATGCACCTGTGTCGGGTTGGCACTGTGACTCTTCTGCTGGGGCATTCCGAGGGTTGAGGCTGGGAGAGAAAAGCCTGCCTGGTGACGTTTGCCTGACGGTGTCCCCAGTTCTCCCCATCGCTGAGGCTGCCAGAGCCTTTTTACCGCAGAACTTAACCCCAAACTGGATTTTCCTGTTACTTTCCCCATTGTCTAGTGCAGAAATAGGACATAGGTTTCTCCCTCTGTCAGAGCACCCTGAGTCAGGAAGAAAATAGGCAGCTGAGCTGCGCAGGAAGCTTCCAAGGCCTCCAAGGAGGGACAGGCTGGGCGGGCTCACCCCAAGTTCCCTCCCGAACTTCCCTGGGATTGTGCCTGCAGTATGAGTACCTGCCACCAGGTGGCGCTTGGGCCTGGGCTCCAGCCCAAACTGAAGGGCTCCGAAAAGAAAACCCAAGATTCATTTGCACTCAAATAGCACTTTTCTTTTCACTATAAAATAAGAAAACACCAAAAGTGGCTATGTATTATCATCCACACATTTAAATTGTGGCATCACATTTGAATATATGATGTGCAATCCAGAAGAAGACCAAGTCATAATGCATCAGTTACTCCCCAGCAGCCGTTAGCTGTAAATCACTGGCTAGCCACCCTCAAGCCTCGCAGTTGGTGGCCTTGGATCCCTGGGGGCTTCCTTAGGCTGTACTGCACCTGTGAGCCACTGGCCAGGTGTGTTTGGTAAAAGTGCCTCCCTCTGGCCGCTTCCTCCCAAGGGCTCCGTCTCGTGTGTCCACTTGCCCTCCGGGTGAGGACAGTGCACACTCCCCCACCCCCACGTTCAGGAGCTGGGGAGGGACAGTCGCAGCCACGTGTGCATCGTGTCTGCTTATTGCGGACCCGTGGCGTTGTGGCTGAGACACGGGACAAATTCACACGGACTACCGCATCCTGTGGAGGCAAAGGGATGGCACAGCCACTCTCTCGAGGGGAGTAATGCACCCTTTTCTGGGCACATTACATGGAGGATGGTTCTCATTTACTATGCACAGGTCCTCATTGACTATGCATAGGTTCGCTGTAGGTGATTACCTTTTACAGATAACAAAGGAAAGAATGTCACTAATTACTTCAAAGAGAAGGATGTTACAGACCAAGGGGAAAAGTGGTTGAACTGGTTACACTCCATGCTTGGGAGGTTTAGCACAGACTTTAGGAAGTTACTTTAGAGATGTGCAGTAAACGTTTGCTGCCTCAATCCAGGGTGAGGGAGTTTTAACAACAGCAAGTCTCATAGCAGCCTAGGTACAATGCAGGCCTGATTCCCCACGGGAGAACCGACCCGTGGGCTTGGGCCCCGTGTCGCTCTCCACTGGCCCCTCCGAGTGGGAGCTGGGCCCACACCACGCAGAACAGTCTCCCGTATCTGCTAACACGTGTCCCCTTCTCCAGGGCTTCTCCTCTCCACTCCAAGGCTGCTTGCTCTCCCTTACCCGATGGCCTTCTTTCTCTAGACGGGCACTCTGAAACTGGGAAGCTGTGACATTTGCATTGGATCACAACACCATTGCCAAGTGCCCTGTTACACAGGCTTGGAGTTAGCACTTTCCCCCTGGGGCTCACTGGTCTCCCTGCTTGGACTGGAAACCACAGGAACCTGGGGCGGAGATTGGGGGCAGGTCAGTGTCAGTCCGTAGGACAGGGACCCTTTCCTTTAATGAAGCCTTACACAGAAGCCCCAGATCTAGAATAAAGCATGACTTCTCTGGCTACCCAGAGACCCCCTTGTTAGGTAGCCCCTGCCCCATCCTTCCTCTCCCCACTTCTGCAGAATCCCTGGGGTTTCACCAAGCACAGCTGGAAACTTGTGGACCACAGCCAACCTCCTGACTTTATTGATAGAGAGACAGAGAGGGACAGGGTCACCCAGCTGATGGGTGATGGAATCCTAGGGGGTCCTGGTTCTCTAATTCCCGGTCTGTTTTTCTCCCACTGTGAAGAGTAACTACCTTTTAGAATGGAAATAATGGTCAGTTTATAGTATACTAAGGAATCGAGGCTTGTGGGAATCCTGTCTCTACAGTTCTCTGCGTTTTGTTCTTTTGAGCTCTTCAAGGTAATGTTGAGATTTGGGGTTGGTTCGATGTGCTCAGGTCAGGAGACCCAGAAACCCAGCCCCAGAGGTACAGCCACACCCCCAGGGCTCCAAGGGGGGTGCCTGTGAGAACAAAGGCCTGAGGAGCAGAGGGGCTCTTTCCTTACCCATGGAGCTCAGGCCCTAAGCTCCAGCCAGAGCCCACAGGGCGCTTTTTCTGCGAGTTAGGCCTTGGCAGCCAGCAGTAGCGGCCAGTCCACACCTCCCACCAGTGCCGGAGAGTGAAACTTCAGAAGCAGAGGAGCACAGGGCCCAGGCGGCACAGCACGGCCCGGGGGTGGCGGACGGGCTGCCCTCCAGGCGGGTGCCTTGTACTCACTGTCCGAGCCTCATGGAAGGAAGAGACCAAAGAGGACAAACTTCCCTCCTGGGTGTGATCTTTCAATGTCCAATGTGGCCCCTCCAGGGCTGTGGGGCCTCTCGGTCAGTCAAAGACAGAAAGGAAAGGGAGAGAGAGCCCTTCCCAGGTACACTCCTGTTCCTAACCCTCTTCCCTTCCGCTCCCCCTTTGTCTGTGCCGGGAGGCGGTGGACCTGCCTGGCGTGGGGTTTGAAATCTGTGGCCCCGTGAAAGCTTCACCTCTGCCCTGGTTCGGTGATTTGGCAGCTTTCCTTACTTAGAGCCACCAGGGTGCTGGCCCAAACCTGCTCAGTGCGGCAGGGCAGGCCTCTCAGGGCCACCGCACCGTCCCCACACCCCCCAGTGGGTTGCCTCTCGTGTCTTGGCCAGTGCCTGGGTCCTCCCTCTCGGAGACTCGGTTTCTGCCCTCCGCCTCCCAAGACACTTGCCCCACTGAGCTTCCTACCTGCTTGCTTCCTCCTGGACCCCACATGGCTCTCTGAGAGCTGGGGGCAGCCTGGGGGTGACCCCCGTAGGAAAGGGCCAGCCCCAAGTCCTGCAGTTCCAAGTGTTCACACTCCTTATCCTTCTGGGTCGGCCTCCCAATCAGGTGTCTCCTTTCAACCTTGAGCCCTCCAGCGGCCAGGTCCACCCTCTGGGGGACTGCAGAGTGGACATCACCTTGGAGGCGCGGCGGTGCCAGTGTCTGCAGACCGTGCTGGTGCTGGAGGTGGTAAACGGGCCCTGGAGGTAAGCGGACGGGGGGGCCCTTACAGCGCACTTTCTTCGCATTCCCAGTATATTTATGTATATTATGTGTGATTAACTATTTTTCTGTAGACATTTCAGTATGTACAGGTGTTAACACACGTTTATCCTCTACAACTTGGAAGTTACAGAAGGTAGCAGGTAAACTCTGCACACACTCCGTGACCCAGCATGAGCCCTTCCACGTTGACCCCCAGAGGGTGCTACCCACGCGCAGTGGCAGCCACGCGCTCGTGTGGGAGTCCCCAAAGCCAGGCTGTTCGCAGTAGTGACAAACTGGAGACATTCAGCCCTCGACAGGGGGACAGACACAACACAGGCGTGGCAATGAGCAAATACTGCTGTTACTCGCCAAAGGCTTCACAAGCATCAGGGATGTGCCCTCCCTCCCTCCCTCCCAGAAAGTTCTTAAATCTATGAGAATAGAACTGGCCCCGGCCGGGTTGCACTGGCCTGTGCACCAAAAGGTGGCAGGTTCGATCCCCATTCGGGGCGCATGCAGGAGGCAATTGACCAATGTTTCTCTCTCTCTCTCTCCCTTCTCCTCTCTCTCTAAAATCAATAAACATGTCCTCGGGTGAGGACTTAAAAAAAGCCCACCTGTAAAATAAGGTCTCAGGTACCTGTCGCCCACCTTCAGTCATTATCAGATCATCACAAATGTTCTGTGGTCCACACCGTCGTCTGCTCCTCACCCCCTCCCAAATTATTTTGAAGCCTACGATTTGCTTCTGTGAGCTGGCCCGTGGGAACAGTCTGGAATAGGTTGAGTGGCAGTGGTGCAAGGTGTTCTTTTTACTGTCGTGCGTGTCCTACAGGCTTCTCTGCACGTAGTTTGTATTTCGTGATGAAAACGTTTACGTGCTCGTTTGAAATCTTGATGGGTACTCCTGAGTTATCCTCCATTCGTCATACAAGAAGAAACCCCGACGTATTTGTACGGGTCTGTTTCCAGGTTTTCTGCGTGTTTCTACTCGCCTGGGCTCCCGCCGCCTGCAGGCGGACAGCGAGTCTCAACAGCCAGTCGGCGATTTCCTACTGCGGCCCTCTCTTTAAAAATTGTGTCATTCCGTGTCTTTTGTCTTTCCATATAAACGTTATTTGTCGTCCGCTTGTTTGCATCTACAAAATCGTTGCTGGGAGTTTGACAAGAATTGTGTGAAACCTGTGGGCCACTGCGGGGAGAATCAGCGCCTTTTCTGCGGTGGCCCTGCCCGTCACGAACTCGGGGCGCCCCGCGTTTATTAAGTCGCCTTTGAGGTCTTTCATCAGTGTCTCTTCGTTGTTAGCACGCAAGTCCTGTCCATGTTTAGTTGGATTTGTGCCTAAGCATTTCCACTGTGGGAGCAGTTGTCCATGGTATGGTGTTTTTAATTCCTGTTTCCACATGTCCATCGTTGTTAACACACAGACGTGTGGTTGACTCGTGTGTGTTGATTTCGCACCTGTGACTTGGCTGCCTCGTTACCTCTAGGACTTTTTAAAAAGTAGATTCCTTGGGACTTTCTACATAGACCATCACATCATCTGCAAGTAGGGATAGTTTTATGTCTTTTCGTCTGATCACCGTGCCTCCTCTTTCCTCGCGCCCCAGCTACCTCCCTGTGTATGCCGAGGTCCAAGAGCCCTATGTGTACCTTCAGAGCAGCCACGTAGAGGTCAGCAGCCTCTACCAGGGCGTGCCCAAGACGGCACCTGTCACGCTCATCAACGGCACGCTCCTGCCCACGTGGTTCCACTGGGGCAAGGTGAGTGAGCCCGCCCTGGCGTGCCAGGGCTGCAGCCCTCAGCAACAGAGGCCCAGGTGGGGGAGACATTGCCCCGTGGGTGCCCCCAGAACAGATGCTCAGCCTCCCTTCCACAGCCTGGCCTTTGCCCCACAGTGCCCAGAAAAGCTGGGCCCCTCAAAGGAGCTACACGTCTGTCTGGCTTTTCCTTGGCCTGCCTCCAGGGAATTCCAGGTCCCTGTCTGAGAAGGAGCCTCGGATACACACAGCTGGACCTCCCAGCCCGTGACTAGTCCACGCGGCTGCTGGCAGCCCAACCAAGGCACTGTCCATGGGGCCGCCAGGAGACTGCTCTGCACGCCGTGGCAGAGGGGACCAGATCCCCGCGCATCAGAGGCAGCCGCCCTCTGCTCCCCATCACCTGGGCCCCCCAGGGCAGCTTATGCAGCCCAGGCAACCCTTGACAGACGCGAGGTCCTTCCGGGGTGGGGAAGGAGAAAAGAAGGGGCCTGTGGTTTGTCCCACCAGTAAGCGCCCGGCCCTCCTGGGCCTGCTGCGGGCCCAGCCTGCCAGCCTCCCGCGGAGCGTGCAGCAGTGCAGAGCGTGGAGCGTGCAGCAGCACGCTGACTGGACTCTTGGTCCATCCTGGGAGTCCGGCGCATGACAACAGGCCCACCCTTGTGTCTGCCAGCTCCTGGGGCACCAAGCAAGCTTCTGCAGAGCAAAAGTCTCCCCCAGACGTGGCACACTGGGCCCTGGGGAGGAGCTGCAGCTCAGCCTGGAGTTGACTGCTCACACCCAGGTGAGCAGGGGTGTGAGGTGGCCCGGGGCTGAGATGACTTCTGCGCCTGAATGCCTGTGTGCCCCCCTTCCCTACCCCCACCCCACCCCCAGTCTTTGTCGGGGGAGGGGTCTGCCGTGTTTGAGTCCGGGTTCCGCATTCCTGTGGGCCTGTTCTTTGGGGACACCAGGCCAGAAAGCCTGGAGCAGGCCTGAAGTGCATGTGCCCTGGAGCCCACTGGCCACGTCAAGCCCTTGGCACCAGGGTCAGCCCTCCCTGACCATTCTCTGTGACCACAGGTGGGCCCATCTTTCCAGTTTGCGCAGAGATCCAGAGCAGAGCTGCTGCTCGCTGCAGGCCTCATGCTGGGCACTGCTGGGGGCAGAAGGCTAATGGGCACCCAGGTGCCTCCTAAGACAGGCACAGCTTCTCCGTGGCGTGGTCTACAGGAAGGCCCGCAGGGTGGCACATGAAGAAGAAACTTCTTCCTTCAGAGACTAGCAGACCCAGGTCCTAGGTCCTCTCTGGCAAACATGGGGACCATGGGCTTCTTTACACAGCGGAGCCTGAGCTCTAAGGTGACAGCCAGGTGGGCCCAGGCCTGGCACTGAGCACACCTCACTCAGGGAGCATCTGGCTTCTGTGGTAGCAGCTTCATCAGAGTAAATGTGAAGCTTCTCCAGAGGTCTGCCTTGCGGGTCTCCTTTCAGGTGGGCATGCCCGGATGTTCATGTTCGCAGATACAGAAAGGAGCCCTGAGGAGGGGGCTGGGCCTCCTGTTGACAGTGTGCAGCTGATGGGCGGGGACTGTGGCTGGCGCTAGCGGAGGGACTAGGGATCCCTTTGCAGAGAGAAGCCGGGACAGAAGTCAAGGCCTTCGGGCTGAGCGCCCCCCACAGCAGCCACCTGTGCTGGAGAAGGCCTGAGGCCCAGGCCTGGGACTTACCCGTGGCGGTGTGTCCCCGATGGGCTTTCTTCCAGGACGAGCTGACCGATCTGGCACTCCCTTGCACCGTGTCAGGCATGAAGAAGCCGCTGGTTCTGGGCATTTCAGGGAGACCCCAGGGACTGCGCGTGAGCATCGCCATCTCTGCAGAGGGCTCCGATAGGAGGTGAGCCCAGGTGGGGGGCGACCACACGGAGACCCAGCATTGCCCCAGGTACCAGCCTCCTCCCAGCTGATTCCTACGGCCAGGAACAGCCCCCTCCCCACCTCTGTGGGAACAGATTCCTCTAGCCCATCCTGCCCGTTCTGTTCTTTCCCCGCCCACTTGGGGGCATGGTGTCCAGGCAGGTGGGAGGCGGCAGGGGACAGGGCTGTGGGTACCTTGGGCTTCTAGACAGCTCTCACACCCCCACCCATGGTGGCTGACGGGGCAGGGCCGAGGGTGGTGTGTGACCTGGTGCCCATGGGCACGGGGCAGTGTCCCCAGCGCAGAGCCGGAGTCAGGCTGTAAGGAGACGCTCCTCCTGGACTTCGGCTCGATGGTACCGCTGAGGACCCGTGTGAGCCGCCAGCTCATCCTGACCAATCACTCCCCGATACAGACCCCTTTCACCCTCCAGTTTGAGTACTTCGGAAGCCCTCAAAACAGCCTGAGCCAAAAACCCAACCTGTAAGTCTGGCTTCTTCCAGAGGCCGTCCCTGGGGAGGATGTGGCCAGGTGGGGTTTGCCCCAGTGGGCCTCTGTGGGGCTTAGGTGGCCAGAGGCAGGTGGGTGTGAGTGGGAGGGTGTGCTTTCACAGGTAGACCTGGCAAGCGCAGAGAGGAAATGGCTGCTGTTGTCCACCACCCGGGGCCCTGGTGGGGGGTGGGGTGGGGTGCTCTGGGAGAGGCTGGGGTTGAGACCCTCCCCCTCTGCCTGCTCTGCTAGCTGGAGGGCTTCTGAGTTTGCGGACGGATGAGGGAGAAGGCTCCGGAGGCAGGGGAACTGTGTGGGCAGAGATGCGGCAGTGTGCCAGCACCTCACGGCAAACACCTCGCCGCCAGGTTGCCCATGGCCGGGGATCCCCACTTTAAAACCACTGCCAGCAATGGTGGGGAGCCACTAACAGTTTCTAAGCCACTGCCTTTCCCACTCCGGAAGCGTTAGTGTGCCCTCGGTGCTGGGCAGGTGTCGGCAGGAGAGGCTGGCAACGGGCCTGTGGCAGAAAGCTGGGCAAGAGAAGGGGAGTCTGGGCTGGGTTAGCACCCGGGGGTCACCGAAGCACAGAAACTGGGGGTAGGGGTCCCTTCCCCAGAGCCCTACCGAGTTTCCTGGGGCGAAGCCTCTGGGGCTGGTGGCTGGCTTTGGGTGCTAGGGATGTAGCAGGAGCGAAGACCAGAGAAGGAGGTGAAGACGAGACCGGACTCTCCCTCACTGCGGGGAGTGGACAGGGCCGTCTTCTTCCACTGGGCACCTGGCTGGATGCTGGTTGCCAAGGCCTGGATGGCTTGACACTATTTTTTGTGTCCTGGCTGGTGAAGCTCCGACATGTCTCCTGCTCTGCTGAAGACGGCACGGATTCGCCAGCAGCTGGCCAAGCGGGAGCAGCTGGGTAAGATTCCCGGGGCAGGCGCTGAGCCCAGGCCTGGCCAGAGTGGGATTATCCGTGATGTCCTAGGATGTGGACACTGACCATCTCAGTGTCTTTCCTAGCAAGGTCCCTGAGCAAGAAGGCTGTGGCCCCCATCTGACAGCGCCCCTCTTTTGATGCGGCCTTCCCCTTGGTAGGGCATAAGGCGCCCATGCACAGGACCTGGATTTGATTTGGGATGGGTGGCGGCTCCGAAGGGCGGGCTCCCGCTGGGGGCTGGCCCCTGGACTCTGGAGTCCCAGATGCAGGGCTTGCTTTGCTGGACCAGGGAGAGGCTGGAGGGGTGGGTCAGGTGTGTGGTACAGTGCTTTGCTAACACCTGAGGGTTTGGGCATCATTCCCCCCACCCTGGGGTCCTGAATCCCCTCTCCTGGTTCTCCCCCAGATTTTATGGAAAGCATGTTGTCTCATGGGAAAGGAGCTGCCTTCTTCCCCCACGTCTCCCAGGGCATGCTGGGGGCCCACCGGCAGCTCTGCATCAACATCACCGGCTGCGCGAACATGTGGGGCGAGTACTGGGACGACCTCATCTGCACGGTGAGGGCTGGCCGGGGGGCCGTGGCCTGGGATGCAGGGACCCTGACCCTGGCCCTCACCTCCAGGCTCTCCTTTCTCCGGCCCCTGGCCCTCAGCCTCTCACATCTCAGCAAGGGAAAGGACTTGAGAGGGGGGTGGGCCTCTGCATCTGCAGCACCCGCTGGGATTCAGGCAGGCGGCATCCTTGTGAGCTGTGGAAGCTTCCGCGCCTTTTCCCATGGGGTCCCTTGACTGGGGCCACACTGAGGAGGGCAGAGGCCGCCCACCTGGGCCCGGACCCGAGACTGGAGTAGGGAGTAAGTTTGGAGAGACAGCAGCGTTCCCCCAGAGCCACGTCTGCGCCTAGCCTTCAGTGCGTTCACTCATTCGCCCGTCAGTTCATTCACGGACTCACTCACTCAGCGCGGAATCCAGCACCTGCTGCACAGAGGTTCCTGTGTGGTCTGCTGGGCCAGGGAGGGTGCAGGGACGAATTAGGTAGCAGACAAAACCATCAAGGGGCTTCCTCGGTTAGTATATAGGGGTGAAAGGTGTACGTCATCCCACACTGTTTAGTTACGGCATGGAAGATTTTCATGAACTGTTTTGTGTACTGGACAGGTTAATTATAGTGGATATTTGCTTTATATTGTTTGTATTATGTATGACAAAAGGGTTGATCACTTAAATACACAGAGTTCTCAACTAAAAACAAGGGGGACAATGCAGCCCAGGTGCAGCTCAGGTGGGTGAAGGGTTCTTTAATAGGCAATTCAGGAATGACAAATACAAGTGACTGATGAACACATGAAAAGGTGTCACCGTCACTGGTAACTAAAGTCACATGAAAACCTTGGTTTTGGTGAGAGTCACAAGGTTTAGAAGCGGTGGCGGATGTGCAGGGGAAAGGTGCTCTCAGTGCGGGCCCGGGCTGGGAAATGGGTGTTGTCCTTTGCAGGCACTTTCGCTGTGTGCTGGGCAGACACATTGGAAGGTTCCCCGAGGAGAGAAGTGCCTGTGTGAACAAATAACTTCGCACCGGGTTTCCTTCTCCACATTGTTTGTAATGGTGGGGGGGGGGGCGCGGGCAGTGGAGAGGAAGCAACCTAAGCACCCACGTCTGTTGGTAGATCTGATAAAAATCCGGGCTACATCCATGCGGTGGGTTTCCGCATAGCCTCTCAATGACGCTGAGAACCTGTGTTAGTAAAATTGTGTGTGGTGACAAGGAAAGAGAAGGCGACCGAAACAAAAGCATGCCTGTCTGCTCCCCACTTGCAGCCCTGTTTTGTGTGCACCAAAGGAGTCTATCCAGATAGCTGTGTGTGAAAATGTGGGCAGCCGTGGGGTTATGCTAGGAGTGTGGGATTATGGGTGATTATCACACAGTGTTTTACATTTAAAAAAATATATTTCATTTATTTATTTTTAGAGAGAGGGGAAGGGAAGGAAAAAGAGAGGTAGAGAAACATCAATATGTGGTTGCCTCTTGTGCGCCCCCTATTGGGGACCTGGCCTGCAACCCAGGCACGTGCCCTGACTGGGAATCAAACCAGTGACCCTTTGGTCCACAGGCCCACACTCAATCCACTGAGCTACACCAGCCAGGGCTGTGTTTTAAATTTTTAAAAAACCATTTCTTACTTTTTATTTATTTTTTATTTTTTTAAGATTTTATTTTTATTTATTTTTAGAGAGAGGGGAAGGGAGGGAGAAAGAAAGGGAGAGAAATAGCAATGTATGGTTGCCTCTCACATGGCCCTCACAGGGACCTGGCCCGCAACCCAGGCATGTGCCCTGACTGGGAATCGAACCGGGACCGCTTGGTTCCCAGCCCGAGCTCAATCCACTGAGCTACACCTGCCAGGGCACCATTTTTTACTTTTTATTAGGAGAGAGAAATAATAAAGCTCTTCCATGTACAAGGTACAGAAATGGGATGAAGTGGGCATGAGAGGTGAAAGGCGGTCGGGCTGAGGGGCCTGTGCAGGCCTGGGCCAGGCAGAGAGCAGAGGCAGAGCGAAGGGCCAGGAGCTGTGGGGGGCCAGGCAGCCCCAGCCCCCGGGGTGTCCACGGTGAGCCCCCGACAGTACAGTGAGAGTCCAGGCCCGGCTGGGACCAAGCTGCGGGGACCCTGGGCTGGCTGGAGAAGGAAAGGCCTTGCCTGAAGGGAATGGGGAGCCAGCGGGCAACAAGAGTGACGAAGAACTGGTGTGTGTTTGCAGGTGGGGGACCTGCCGCCCTCAGTCGTCCCGGTGCACATGGCCGTGGTGGGCTGCCCCATCAGCTCTCTGAGGACCAGCTGCATAGCCGACCAGGCCCAGAAGGAGCCTGTCATCAGGTGCCCCGCCCCTGCCATGTTCTCTGCCCCCTGGGGAACCCTCCAGCCTCCAGCCTGAGCTGCTCTCTCCTTGTTCTTCCACTGGCCCAGGGCCACGTGGTACCCCCAGCAAGAAAGACCCAGGACAGGGTTGCTCCAGAGGGGAAGGGGCTGCAGGGGACACATATGTCTCAGATGGCTTTTGGGGACAGAGTAGTCAGTGTGGCCTGAGGTTGGTGCCAGTCCCAGGGTGCCTCCTACCATCTGAGGTGGGATCTGTCGGACAGTGTGATTGTGGGGGGGGGGGGTTGTCACCAGTGAGCTCCCCGGGTCACAGTTCACTGGGCAATGCATGGGGAAGGCCTCCCACCCTCCCGAGTGCTGGCTGTGGCTGGGCTGAGCCTGGTCTCCTGCCTCCAGGTTCAGCACCCAGGTCTCTGGAGGAGATACAGTCACCCGGGTCCTTCGCCTGAATAACTCCAGCCCCTGTGGTGAGACGCTCAGGAGTTAAATTGGGGCTGTCGCTGTAGGTTGTGCCGTGTGGTGGGCCAGGCTGGGAGGGGAGATGGGCCCTGACCAGAACGTAGGAGTCCAGGTGGCCTGTGGTTGCTGAGGCAGGCCCCTGAGGGCCAAGGTGGGAAGTGACCGAGCCAGTGGGGGTTGTCAGAGAGAGCCATTTGTATCCTTGAGGACTGGACTTGGTTTTGCCCAACCCTGGGCACAGGGACAGACACTGGCAGGGGGCACCTCTTCTCACTCCTTTAGCCAGAAGTACCTGAGCTACGTGCCAGGTTCTGTGGGAGGAGTTGGGGATGCTTCGGGACTAGGACAGCTAGGTCTCTGCCCAGTGGCTTCCGCCCCGGTGGGCAGGACAGGCGACAGGTGGGCTGCCAGCATTTTGAGCGCATTGGGTGTGACCGCAGGGCAGGGCCAGAGTGCTGGGGACGGCCTGCATCTGCGAGGAGGGCTGTTCAGGCCGAGTCCAGGAGGAAGGGCGGGCCATCTGGGCCTGGGGGAGCTCATGGGGAGGAAGGGTATCTGGGCCACAGGAAGAGCTGTGGCGGGCTCAGAACCAGTCAGAGCTTCCCCATGAGCTTCCTCGCCTCTCCAGGCGGGGCTGCCCCAGAACCACTCCCCACCCCCGGCAGGAGCGCCTATGGGCGGGGCCTGCGCTCTGCGGTCTTTAAGCGCCCGGGTGATTTTGAGGACCCAGCAGCTGGGAGAGAACACTGCCACCCCGAGTGATCTTGCCGCTTTTTGTCTGTCTGCAGTGTGGAAAGGGTGTGTGTATTGAAGTAATCTACTCTGATCGCATCTTTATCAAGTTCTCCTGGCACTTCCCACAGTTTGTTTTTAGGGTCTCTGTCGTTAGATGCTTTTGAGAACTGAGTCATCACTAACGGCACCTTGCATCACCCCGCCTCGCCCGTAGTAACAGTGCTCCCGCCTGGTCACAGGTGGTTGGTGTTGGCCGGTATCTCTTGGCCCACCCCCTCATTTCCACCCTGGTGACTGTGAGGCCTGTTTCTTTGTAAACAACAGAGAGCCGAGATTTCTAAAAACCCAATCTGACGCTCTGTGTCTTTTAAGAGGAAAAGTCAGTCTATGCATTTCTTCCTTCTTATTTTGTAATTTTACTTTATTTTTCTACTTCCTTCATTTTGCATTTCGTGACTTTATTCTGTCTTCTCTTTGTTTCAGTGGGAATTTCTCTTCTACTCTCCTTTCCTGTAGTGGTTACCTTCCCTCCCCTGGGGCTCATCAGCACGTGCACATTTCTCTGCCTTTACTTGGAAGTGAGATTGCCCACTGACCTTCAGAGTGTGGGGGTCACTGGTGGCCTTGCTGAGAGTGATGGGGTAGGGTGAGAGGCAAGTGCCAGCTGATGTCCCTAAAACACAAGATTGGGAGCCTCGGGCATGTGATCGCCAGCTGTTCCCCAACCAATGACTCAGGTGTTACCTAGGATCTGGTGAGAGCTGAGGAGGGCGACTAGGGACAGTTTATCCTATGAGCTTCCCGTGACCGGGAGAGAGGTGGTACTGGAAAGGTCATCTGGCGGGGGGAGCTTATTGGAGGTGAGGGGACCTGCCCTCCTGTAAGTGTTGTTGGGAAGCAGCTAAGATAGGGGGAGGCTGGACGTGGCTGGCCCCTGAAGATGGGGGTGGGGCCAGGATTGAAAGCTGGGAGGGAGAGGGGATGGGATCAGTATGGAAAGGTGTGGGTGGTTGGGACAGGACTTCAGGGGCTTCCCGACTCGGGGGCTTCAGGGAGGCAAGGTGGGACCACCAGCTAAGTGTCAGGGGGCCGGTGGAGGTGCCAGAGGACAGGGAAGACATGACAGTTGTGGCAAGGAGAGCTAAGTAGGCAACAGTGATGGGCAGAGTAGGGGCACAGTTTAGGTTGGGGGCAAATTTAGGGGGTGGCAAGCTGT
This sequence comes from Micronycteris hirsuta, assembly GCA_004026765.1. NCBI lineage: Eukaryota > Metazoa > Chordata > Mammalia > Chiroptera > Phyllostomidae > Micronycteris > Micronycteris hirsuta. The sequence continues at coordinate 30,715 of PVJI01014161.1, forward strand.
TTGGCATGGATGCGGGAGACTTTCTCCAGTGGGGCCCACAGGGTCAGTTCAGTTCCTCCAGGGCTAGTTTTGCCAGGCAGGTGGAAAGGTGGGGGCAGAGGAGATGTGAGAATCCTGGCAAGATAGAAGTTGACTTGGTGGTCCCCGAAGAGTGGGCTGGCTGGGGAAGGGCGTGAATGTGGATGGGGGCTGATGGTGCAGGGGGAGACTGGGGGGATGCAGGAGTTGCAGGACCCAGGGAAGTCAGCAAACAGGCCAGCAGAGGAGCCGGTGGGGAGACCACGAGGTGCCTCGGTTCGTGCATTTGGACATGCAGACCTGGCCCTGCGACCTGGAGGACTTTTTAATTTATTTTTTATTTTTTTAAAGATTTTATTTATTTTTAGACAGAGGGGAAGAGTGGGAGAAAGAGAGGGAAAGAAACATCAATGTGTGGTTGCCTCACGCACCCCCTACTTGAACTGGCCCACAACCCAGGCATGTGCCCTGACTGGGAATTGAACTGGAGACCCTTTGGTTCACAGGCCAGTGCTCAATCCACTGGGCCACACCAGCCAGGGCTGGACTTTTTAAGCCAGAATTGCCTGGAAATGACAGTAGAGAGGAAGCGAGGCCCCCTCCACACAGTCTGGGATAACAGGCAGCCACCAAGGGACTAACAGGGAGGTGGGGGTCAGGGCAAGACCCACTGCTTTTGCCTTACTGCTCGCCCCTGTTCACCTCCATCTGCCCCAGACATCCGCCTGGACTGGGAGACCTATGCTCCAGAAGAAAAGGAGGACCAGCTGGTGGAGCTGCTGGTGTTTTGTGGGCCGCCTTTCCCGCTGCAGGCCCAAGCCAGAGATGACCTCCTGTTGCCGGAGATCCCAGAGAGCAGCAGCTCCTTTTGGTCCTCAAGTCTCTCTAATGAGTCATCATCCAGCCACGAAGCTGCCCAGGCTGTGAGCGAAGGGGGGTCTCAGACTGGCTGTCCAGGTGTGGCTAATGGGCCTTGAGCCTGTGTGAGCCTCAGTGACATCTTGATGACAGGCCGAGAGCAGCTCCGAGGCCAGTGACAGGGCCCCACAGATCATCTCAGTTGTCCTGCAGGGGCACGAGGGAGTGCCCTCTGACCTGTACCGCATCAGCCCCAAGCAAGTGGTGAGTTGGGGCTGGGCTGGGAGCTGCCTGGAAGAGCCCCCACTGGCCGGACAGTGGCCCTAAGCAGTGCTAAGGCTGTGTGCCTGTGCCAGGTGGTCCCTGCAGGGGGCAGCAGCACCATCTCCATCTCCTTCACTCCCCCGGTCCTTGGCCCCCACGTCCTGCACAAGGTGGAGTGTGTTGGCTACGCCCTTGGCTACATGAGCTTAGACAATGAGGTGAGCTCTCCTCCTGGCCTGGGGTGGGGCCACAGCCACTGCCTCTCCCCCTGGTGGCACGCCGCCTGCTCAGCCCAGCAACTGCCAGTGATCAGGCTTGGGCTTGGTAGGTGGACAGGGAGCTTCCAGGGAGGAGGCAGCGTCTGCAGGACTTTGCCGTGGGACCGCTGAGGTTGGACCTGCATGGCTACGTGAGGCCCGCACAGTGAGTCAGCCGGGCCGCCTGCCTCCCTTTGTCCCCTGTGGGGCACAGCCTTACCTGGCCCCACTGGGTACTGGACAGGGTTCTGAGAGCAAGACAATGGGAATGGGAAGGAGGAGCAGCCAGCAGGTGAGCCCAGGGAAAGGCTGGCCAGACCCAAATGAGCAGAGTTGGGGGCAGCCCGGGACCCCAGAGGCCCAGCCTGGCCCTGTGATGCCTGTCACTGGCAGGCTAAGCGTGGAGCTGGACTACGGTGGTGGCATGAAGTTCCGGCACCAGGCCAGTGACCTCATCCCCGAGCAGCCCTGTTCCGGGGTGAGTGTGCTGACTTCCCCCCGTCCCCGCCGCCCCTGCCCCGGCCCTGACAATTTATCTAGACCTCAGATGTCCCTATAGGCCCTTCTGAGGCATGGGTCTTTAGAGTCTGAGTCCCCCTCCCTAGCACCCCCATCCCACGGGCTTGAGGAGAGGGGACGGATGCATCCCTAGCCTCTCCCACCTCTGTGGCCACCCAGGTGCTGAGTGAGCTGGTGACCACCCACCGCCTGAAGCTGACCAACACGACGGATATCCCACACTACTTCCGGCTCCTGGTTTCCAGGCCCTTCTCTGTTTCTCAAGATGGAGCTAGCCACAGCCCCAGAGCTCCTGGCCCCGGCTGGGAGCCGGAGTGTGAGGAGGGGTCGGCAGCGACAGGCGGGCAGCTGGTGCTCCGCCCGCACGAGAGCATGCTGGTCAGTGGAGGGTTCTGGGGTCCTCCCCCTCGGAGGACACATTCCCCTGGGCCAGTCACCTTCTTCTCACACATGCACACCCGTGCACAGACGCACTTCACCCTTACACATTTGTTCCCAGGCACACACACAGGCATTTGTACCCAAACTACACGTCCCCCTACTCCAGAGTGACATGACCTCCGAGGAAGGCAAAGCTGACTCAGACATCCCCCTGCTTAAAACCCATCAGAGGCTCCGGTCTGTCCTCCGGACAAAGACACAGGCCTTACAGGGCCCATCAGCCTAGTCATGCTAGGGGGCAAAGGACAGGCACAGCTGTGTCCCCAGTGCTAACGGGTTCTGGGCACGGAGCGGGGCAGACAGTGTCTGTGGAGTGAACGCGCCTGGTGGGGACTCTGGGTGGCGGTGGGGGGACCGTGCTTGCTGGGCTTTGTGCTGAGCAGGGCTGTGTCAGTCTGGGCCCTGCAGGCCACGCCGCGTCATGACCGAGCTGGGATCTTGCTGGGCCTGCAGAGGCCGTGGGAGGGCAGGACAGGGCTCCAGGTGGGGAAGCTGCGGCTGCCCTGCAGCAGCCTGAGGTGAAGGCATGTTCCCGTCTGCTCAGGTGGGCGTGTCTTTCTCACTGTCCCTGGAGCTGCTCTCCTATCAGAGGCTCCCAGCTGACCAGATGCTGCCCGGAGTGGACATTCAGCGGAGTGCAAGTGGAGAGAAAGAGATGGTGTTCACCCAGGATCTGCTCCTGGAGTATGCTAACCACACCACTCAGGTAAGTCCTGGGCCTGCCCCATGCGCCGAGGAAGGTGGAACTGGGCTGGACTCTGTCTTTGTGGGGTCAGAGGAGGACAAACCCCAACAGGGCCCTCAGAAATAAAAGGAGCCCAAGCCTTTGCCCTGAGGGCCCAGTCTGCCTTGGAAGAGGCCTTGCACATGGAGAGGTGAGGGTCATTCATCTTTATTTGACCTAGGAGCTCTGAGCCAGATGAGGTGCTATACAGTGAAAAAGCAGGGAAGGCTTCCTGGAGGTGGTGGCATGTAAAGCCTCCTATTAATCACTGTTTAATGAAAAGAGAAACTCAACAAAGTCAAGCCAAGGGCATGGACTGATGGGTGGGGACAGTGAGCATCTGAGGGATGATCCCCGGGCACAAGTCAGGCATTGCGCCCAGGGTGAGCACCACAGGCCTAGATCTGTGGGCTATGACAAGATCACAGGGCTGTGGGGTGGAGCTGAGCTGGTGGGGCCCAGCGGTAAGGTAGGTAAGGAGCTTAAAGGAAGGGCCTGGGTGTTGGATGTCAGAGAGGCCAGAAAGAAAGGTCCGAGCACTGGAACCAGGTGGGCCCTCCAGCGTGGTACCTGGGCAGCTACTGGAGCCCAGGGGCAGGGGAGGCAGGGATGAGGAGGTGGGTTTGGCTGTACCTGAGGGTGGTGTGGTCGTGATGGGGCTGCCAGGGACCAGGGCAGTCAGGGCACAGGCGGAACCTGATGTCAGAGAAAGGGGGAGATGGCTTAGAGCCCAAGCCATCACACGGGGCTGGGCCTCGGGGCCCCCATGGGAGGGGAGGGGAGGGGAGGGGAAGGCAGGAGGGCACCTGACTAGGAAGTAGAAACCACAGAGCTTGATCAGGGGACGGGTGGCAGGGGGAGCTGATGGCACTTTCCTGGCCTCTACCTACACAGAAGCCCACCAGCAGCTTCTGGCTTTAGATTACGGCGCTGGCCCTGTCCACCTCCATGGTGCTGCCTGTGCGCTCCTCAGAAGCACCAGTGCTTGGGGTCAGCAGAGTCCACGTACCCCCAAGACCCTGGCTCAGAGCCCAGCAGGAGTGGGCCAGGTCGCCTGGTCCCCACCAGGTTCAAGGCTCTGTCCCTGTAGGTGGTGCCCCTGCGGGCCACTGTGGCCGTGCCCGAGCTGCAGCTCTCCACCAGCTGGGTGGACTTCGGGACCTGCTTTGTGAACGAGGGGCGGGTCCGGGAGGTCTACCTGATGAACCTGAGCGGTTCCCGGAGCTACTGGACTGTGCTGATGGGTATGTCACACTCTCCTGTCTGCCCACTACTCCCCTGTGCTGTGTGGCTGGGCTGGGGCCCCAGGGAGGGGTCCGTGTGTCCTGTCCCTGCAGGCTGGCTCTCCAGGGCTGGTGCCACCTAAGAATTCCTACAGGGATGGCCAGTTCGCCCATCCTCAGTGATCCCCCAGAGATGAAGGGTCAGGGCTCCCTGGGGCAGCGTGTGGAGCTGCCTGCCCACGTATATGCTCCTTTCCCCTCGGTGCAGAACAGAAGGAGCCAGACAAGGGCCCTATGGCCTTCGGGGTCTCCCCAAGCAATGGACTGCTGGAGGCGCGACCAGTCAATGGGCCTCCGACCTCCACCGCCCTGCAGGTTCTCTTCACTGCCAGGTACAGCTCCTCCCTACCTCCTGGGCACTGCCCACAGATGGAAGTCCGCCTCACCTCCGCCCCCTGCGGCCCACAGGAGCAACCAGCTGTATGAGTCCACGCTGGTGGTGGAAGGCGTGCTCGGGGAGAAGGCCTGCACCGTGCGGCTCCGGGGCCAAGGCTCTTACGACGAGAGATTTGTGTCACCTTACCAGCTCTGAGGCTCTGCCCTCAGACCACGTCCCGTGCCGCCCAGCGCCCCCCCCCCACTCCAACTTTGGAAATAAACATGGCGCAGAGCTAAGGAACAGGTGTGCTGTGCAGAGACGCACACTGGAGGACCTCTGAGCTCACAGGAAGGGCAGGCCACGCCACTGTGGAGCCTGTGGTGGTTAAGAACCGGCACTCAGACTGAGCAGACGCAAGACCTGTGCGGTGAGAGCCGGTCCTCCGGATAAACCACAGCCACGCAGATGAGATAATACACATTTACTATGTCGACCGCACTCCTCATCCAGAAGGCCCCTTCCCCGGGAGTTACACAGTGGCCCCGTGGCCTGGGTGACGTAGCACCTTCCCCACTCCTGTAGTGTGTCATCAGTGTTCACGCTTCCCAAGTTAACCGAAGTGTCCTGACGGGCCCACTACCGCCACACCCACCAGTGCTGCGCCTTCCCACGTGGCACCACTTCCGTAGCATCGCTTTCTCGCTGCAGAAGCAGGACTGCCTGGGTGGCACCCCGCTCACTTGCCAGGGTATTCAAAGACGGCGGCGGCTCCCATTCCGGTGCCGATGCACATGGACACCACCCCATAGGCCCTGTGGGAGCAATGCTGTGTTGGCTGGGTGGGGGCACAAAGGGCGGAAGCCCTGCCCCCAAGACCTGCCCGGACCAGGCAGAGCTGGGTGGACCAAGGCCTTCATGAGCAGGGTTTGCAAATCTGTGGGCACGTAATTCCCTGACTGCCCACCCAGGCACACACACGGCGGCAGGTGCCTGCTGCAGGCCAGGGTTCCCTTCACGGCTGGCCCTCATGGAAAATGGGGGTCACACCCCTGCATCCTTAACACAGGGTGTGTGCAAGTATACTTCCCCCTGCTCCCCTTGGGTGCCCTAGCCTGGGCATCCCCCGTGACTCCCCCCTGGGGAGTCAGCCTCACCTCTTCCCACGGCGCTTCAGCTCGTTGAGCAGCGTGATGACCTGTCGGGCCCCAGTGCAGCCCAGTGGGTGCCCCAAGGCCACGGCACCCCCCAGAGGGTTCACCTTCTCAGGGGGAATTTTTAGCTTCTCTATACAGTAGACGGCCTGAAAGGAGGCAGAGCGTCAGCTGTAGCTCCCTTCCCAGTCCCCTGTACCCGTGTGCCAACTGGGGCTCAGGCCCCAGGCGGTGTTGGAAAACAGGCTCACCTGGCTTGCAAAGGCCTCATTGATCTCAAAGATGTCCACGTCTTGCACTGTCAGCCCTGCAGGTGAGGGGGAAAGACCTAAGCTGACCCAGCGGCCCCTTACCCTTAGCAGGACTCTCAGTCTCCTGAGGCCCCACCCCATCCCTGGCCTGCAGGCTGCCTGGTGTGTCTGTCTGTTCCAGATGAATGTGTGGGTCCCAGCTGTGGGGTCAGGAAGGGCTTGGCGTAGGGGCGCTAGTCGGCCCCACCTTCACTCTGCAGCACCCACAGGACCACCCCTTTCTGGCAACAGCATGAGAGGCAGAAGTAAGATCCACATCTCGCTTCACATCTCACTTAGAGTGCAAAGCGCCGCCTTACCTGCTTTTTGCAAAGCTACAGGGATAGCATAGGCAGGTCCGATGCCCATGATGTCAGGCGGAACCCCGACCACTGCATAGGACCTCAGGATCCCCAGGATGGGAAGGCCCAACTCTTCTGCCTTGGACCTCCGGGCCAGCAGGATGGCAGCTGCCCCATCGCTCACCTGGCTCGAGTTTCCTGGAGACAAACCGCAGGGGTAAGGAGGCCTCGGAGCAGGGCCGAGAAGGCCCATGTGCACCTTGCCCAGTGGCTCCCGGCTCCCAGAGAACACTCCCACGGACACGGCCCCTTCTTCCCTCCCCCAGCCCCGTCTCACCGGCTGTGGTAGAGCCGCCTTCCTTGAAGGCGGGCTTCAGTTTGGCCAGGCCCTCCATGGTGGTACTGGGCCGGATACCTTCGTCCTGGGCCACGGTGACCCTCCTCTCGGTGCCCTTGTCGTCACAGACCGTGGTGGTCACAGGCACAATCTCGGCCTGGAAACAGCCCTTGCTCTGGGCCCTGGCTGCCCTGCCAGCACCATGGACAGCCAGGCTCAGCCTTCCTTCCTTCCTTCCTGGGGTCCCTCTGCTGCCTCCACCTCCTCCCCATGGGGGCAGACACGTAAGCCCAGACTGCTAGATGCTGGGACATGCTCATCTCGGGGGAGCTCGAAGGGACTGGTGTGGGTTCCCCACCACCCTGACCTGGCCCTGGGTGTGGGAGGCCCAAGGCCTTCTGGGGCCTTCTTCACCATCAGCCTCAAATCCCCACCAGCCCCGACCTCGAAGGGGAGGGGGAAGAGGCATGGGGGTGGTGGCTGCCGGCTGAGCCTGCACCCACGAGGGATGAGGCACGAAGCCTGCTTGGCTCTCTATGCCAAAGTGAGGGCAGAGCCTCCAGGCATGTCTGTGCTGGGTTCTGCCAGCCTTCCTGTCTGATTGCAACAGCTCAGTTTCATCTGTTCCCCAGTTTTCACTGATTTAAAATGCCATATACTAATCTACTTGATAAGTCTTAGTATTGAAACAGTGTAAAAACACAGGGCATTTTAGCATGACCCTTAGCATCAGATACAAAATGATTAAGTGCCTGAGCATTCTCCTGGGAAGAATCCACAGCTTCCGCCAAATTCTCAAGTGACTACTTGACCCCAAGTGGCTAAGAATCACTGCCTCAGAGAAGCCCACCCAGCTAGACATTACTGCCTTCCATTGCTGTCCTCTGCCTGGGCAGCTGGGGTTCCTCTGAGGTCATCCCCAGCCCCTGCCCCTGGATGCTACCCCAGACCCAGGAGTGGTCCAGAAGCGGGGATGCCTGGGTCCCCAGCAATGCTGGCCCCAAACTCCAGCCTATCCAGAGGGGCTGCACCAAACCACAGCAGTTAGAGAACAGTCCTGGCCCTCGTTACACTCCTCGTGACTAGATGGGGAAACTGAGGCCCAGCAGGGAGTAGGCACTCAGGGTGAATAGACAACAGGAGGACACGGAAGCCCTAACAATGCACGGTGGCCCTGGCCTCTGCTTGCCTGTCCCTCCTGCGAGGCACGGGGCTTGGAAGCCACTCACTGCCCTGCTGCAGCCTAAGGACAGCTGCACCTGAGACCGCTCCGGCCAGTCTCCAAACCCCACTCTCTGGCCTTTCAACAGTTCACCCCAAGCAACACTCACTTTTGCTGGGAAGCCAGCGCAAAGGCATCCTGCTTCTCTCGCGAAATGCCAAACCGCGCAGCCACATTTTCCGAGGTTATCCTAGAAGACAAACAGCAAACAGCGTAGGGGAGGTCTGGCAGCCTGGGCACCGGCCAGGCTGGGGAGCCGTGCTTGGAAGGCCAGTCCCCGCCAGACAGTAATGATGACTCGGGGAGTGTAGGGGTACAGGCAGGGTCACCCCAATCCTAAGAATTTCGTACACCAGAGACCAGAACAGGGGCAGATGAGGGTGGGGAGCGGGCACTATCTGGCTGCTCTAGGCCGGCTTCTGTGCCTCAGGAAAACTGCTTTAAAGTGGGAGATGAGGATCCCCAAGTCCCCTTGGGGAAGATCACGTCTAAGCTTCCTGGGAACCCCGCGCCACCGGGAGGCCTTCCAGCCTGGCTCCTGGCTTTATGGGCGTCTCTCGGAGATAAGGCCACTGCACATGGAGGCAGCAGGGGCAGCTCCCTTCTCTGAGCCTCAAGTCGAGCCAGGACTCCTGCCCGCGGACCTTGGGGGTGGCCCAGAAGCTCAGTGATGCTGGCAGCAGGGCTAACGTGCTGTGCTAACACAACATGCTTTCCATGTGGCATCTGTTGGGGTCCAACTTCCCTCACCAGCATGTCCAGTAACCAAAAGCTTCCTAATTACTCAACTTCCTGGTTCTCCTAGGCTTTGGGGTGCAGCTGCCATCATCCCTTGGGTGACTGAACCCCTCAGGTAGGGAGTACCAGGCTAGGCCATGTTTGGAAACCCAATAGCCTCAGGGGGACGTCAGGGGTAGCATCAAGTCCCATCCCCAGAGTCCCCGCAGAGCCTGAAAGCAGGAGGCCAGGGTGGGCGCGGAGGGGGTGCAGGCGCACAGCTGCAGGTGAGCACTCACCCCATAGGAATCAGGCAGTCTCTGGCCTTCTCCTTCTCCACCAAGCGGGAAGTAATATTTCCAGGATTCCCCACGCTAGCCATGGACATGGACTCCACCCTGAGGAGGAGGTGACACCGGCAGGACTAGCTGTGCATCTGACAAGTGCTGGGACGCAGCCAGGGAGCCCCAGGCGGCACTGGCTGGTGAGGCAGGGCTGGGGACGCAGGACACAGCACCGCCCAGTCCACACTCCGGGCCGGCCAGGCATCCCTAAGGCAGCCCCTCCTGCAGCTCAGCCTGGTGTCAGCCACAGGCGGGAAATACGTCCGACAAGCCCAGGCCCCGCCCTCAGGGACCACATGTTCAGAGGACAGAAAAGACAAAAAATGTAAAAGCTGCAGATCAGAGAGCGACAGGACATGTCTGGACAAGGAGGTACTAGGAGCTGAGAGGAAGGCAAAATCTCAGTTTGGTGTGGTCAAACGGGCTTTGGGGAGGTGGAGGAACACATAACCGTCACCCAATGCTTTTCATGTGCCCGGCACTGTTTTCAAACCTTCCCAGGTCTTGCAGGGCACTTTGAACTGTGTCAGTCATGTGTATGCCACAGGGAGTTAGCTGCTGTTCCATTAATTTCACCAACTTCAGCGGCGCTGAGGCAGCTATCCCCATTTAGTAGACAAGGACACTGAGGCCAAGAGACACTAAGCTGTCCATGGTCATTCAGCCGGGACCCAAATTTAGGGAGTCTGGCCCTAGAGCCCAGTCCCAACTAGGATGTTCCCGGCTACTCTTCATGATCAAAGCCAATGCGAACGGTCAGCCTGTGACGTAGGGGACAGTCCCGGCTCAGACCCTTAATACCCTAGTAACACGATTTTTAACCTTTGGGGGGACCTCAGATGAACTCTAAGAAAGTCACGAAGGCTCCAGCCTTCTCCAATTACCCATACCCCTCCCAGTAAGATGAGATGTGAGAGACGGGTCAGAGAGCAGGCTGGGCAGTGGCCCTGACCCAGCTAAAGTCCCTGCAGTGTGGTCTTTGGTTTTATTTACAGCTGCAGACACAGGGCAGTACGCCCCAGTGCCGGGGCACAGCGCTGAGACAGCCCAGCGATGCGCCAGTGAAGAAACGCTATTAAGACGGACTGAAAGAGGCTGCTTGCCTCCCAGGCCTGCTGAAGCCCTCACCTGGCCTGCCCTCCCAGCCCCAGGTGCCACCAAGCCTGGACCCCATGCCCTTCCCCTCCCGGGTGACGCTGCCCAGTACATCTTCTGCAGCTCCATATGCTGGAACCAGAGATGGAGCCACAGCTGACGGTGACCAAACCGCCACAGATCTGGTCATGCCCCTCAGAACCCAGCAGGCAGCCCAAAGTTTCCACCTGGGTACCCGGGAGGGGGACAAGGAGACAGCCTAGCAGAGTGAATTAACTAGTGATACAGTCAGCAGCTGTCCTCGGCTTCCCTGGCTTTAGAGAACCAAAACCACACCTTCTCCCTCTGCAGCAGCGTGAATCGACAAGGGCATGGGAGGAAACCAGAGAGCTCTATTTTCTCACGATGCTTGCCCACATTTTCCAGCCTGACAGACTTCCAAGAAAGCAAGCTTCGAAAAGCCCATTTCCTTTCCCCACTAGTGCGGAGAGGCGCAAACCACTTCTGAGCAGCCGGAGCTGGGGGCTCCTTCTAAGCTGAGTTTGGAGGAACCCTCTCCCAGGCAGCTGCCCAAAGGGGAACACTCTGAACTCGTGGACCTCTGAGGACTCAGGTGATGACTGTTAGTTTCATTGTTACACGCTGGTTAAGGAGCTCTGGCAGAAAGAAAGTCTTACCCACAAGCCATGCCAATGTCATAAGACCCATTTCTGATGCCACCTGCAACAAAAGCATTTCATAAACATCCTTCAACAGAGTCCATCTGTTCTGGGAACAGGCAGCCTCCTCCCTACCTGGTCTCTAACACAGGACCCCAGCCTCAGATGGAAGACCCAGGAGTGTCCAGAAAAGGCTGGCGGGGATTGGCAGCAAGGGGCTCTCCTTATCTTTCCACGAGGAGAGTCCTTGCAGAAATCCTTATTGCTTGCCCAGTGGATAGTGACTTTGCTGACCCTAACTCACCAAGCCAGGACCAAGGCCAGGCTGTAGCAATGGGCACCCGCCCAGTCCCAACTTACCAGCTATGTTGATCACTGCCTGGAGCCCCGAAGAACACTGTCTGTTGACAGTGCTCAAAGGCACAGTCTCTGGGATGTCACTGAAACAGAAGGTGAGACCAGAGTCAGCTGCTCTGCCCTGGCAGGCTCACGGAGAAGGCGGCCTGTGCTCTCGGACGACATGACTTCCCCATCGGTGGGTGCAAAGCCCAGGGGAACACACCCAGCAGCCCTGCCCCCACTCCAGGCCAGATCCATAGTGGGCAGGCCCACAGGCACTTGCTCCCCAGGGCCCCACGAGCACTTGCCCTCCCATCCTGTGATTCTCTGCAACCAGGGCCCAGCACAGCCAAAGGCAAGGGAAGGCTGGTTAGGCCACAGGGATTCTTTCTCTCCCTTCAAAGGTTCAAAAGTGAAAACCATACAGGGTGAGGCAAAGAACAGAGAAGAGGACCTATCGCTGGGACAGAGAACCAGAGCAAAAGCTATGTCTCAAGTTTGAGGCCTGCCTTACTAGTCACCACGTGGCTGACCCTTTCTGTTCCCCTTCCCTCTGGAAAGCCTGCTCCCACCTGGTCAAAGACCCTACTGGGTACCAGGTGTTCCAGCACACTTTGTTCTGGCAGGTCCTCCTAGGCTCCCCCCAACCCCCATCCCTGACCTGGAACCCGGTGGGGATGCCCGTCCTGATGTAACCTGCCCTGGCCAAGCGTACAAAGCCCTAGGGAAATCCCCGGGCCCATGGACTGAACTGTATGGGGTCCAAGCACTCTGGTGATTCTGGTGTGCAGCAGGCTCTACTGAGACCCTCCCAGGTCCCCTAACCCCAGAGTTACCACCCCTTCACCCATCCCACCACATGATCGTTGAACACCTACTTAGTACTAGCCACCACCTAAGGGATGCTGACATGCTTAGAATACAGTGTCCTACAGGACGCCTGACCAACACACAGAAAATGAATCAACTAACAGAGGCTAAAAGAACAGAGCGAGATGGCAAAGCACATCATAAGGAAGCACAAGGCTAGCTCCTGGAGCGGAAGGGGTCCTTGTTTTAAGCCTGGGAGCTCGGGGAAGGCAGGCCAAACGGTGAAACCGTGCTTGGGCAGGGTTTAGCTAGGCAGAGAGGGACATCCCTTCAAGGGGACAGAATGACTAGCGTCAGGAATGGTGAGCAGACAGGCTGGCTGAAGGAGGAAGAGTCAAGGCCAGTAAGCAGCTGGGAGACAGGGCTGGAAGGTAAGTCTGGAGCCAGATCCTGGGAGTCCTTGAACTTCAGGCTAAACAGTCTGAACCTCTCCTAGTCCTTAGAGGTTTTGTCAGTCTTCCTGTTCCTTCACTGGCCTATGTTCCCATTATTTCTTCTTTATGCAGTTGTGAGTACAAAGCTAAGAGGTTCTCAAGTCTACACGTGAAAATAATTTAAGCATTCCTCCTCTGTCTTAGGACAGCAAGGGCAAGGTCCTGATAAGATATGCCTGAAGGTCACTGCCTGCTCAGCTGGCAAAAAAAAGCTGAGCATCACCCTTTGTGCACCTGCTGTTATTCACCCAGCAGAAGAGACCAGAGTCCAAACAGCCCTTACAAAAGGCAAAGCAACGAACTGACTTTGGCTAGAAGTCAGGTGACAGAGACCTTCTGCTACAGTCCTCAAACCCTGTTTGTCCTGGCCCAGGGCCAGGTGCCACATCCTCCCTTCCAAGCAGGAGCAAGGCAAGGTTCACAAGAGCAGGGTGCCTCCAGGTCTGGTGTCCAACCTGGTCCTGTCCCATCCACACGCTGAGTTCTCTAAGGCCTGAGCCCACTCGAGAGTCAACATGGCCAACCCAGAGCCAGAACTGGAAAGGTTTACCTCAGAAACTGGGCGATTCGGGCCATGATTGCCCCGGCCCCCGGCTGAAGCACATTTCCTGTGGACGACAAACCATTGCTCAGTGCTCAGTGGTGTTCTGGGCACCAAGGTGCATCTGTGAATATCAGAGAGGGGACATTCCACATCTTTCTTCAGAAACACAAGCCCTCGGCAGGCTCACTGGAGGTCCTGGAATTTCAAGGTGTGGTGCAGAGGGACCAAGCTATAGGGCAGATTGTCCTGGTCACACACTAGACCCGGCCCCTGAGGGTGCCCAGGTCCCTCGCCCACGCGCCCTGCCCTTCCAAATCAGCACGCAGTGGGCACACTGCTAACGACCTGGTTCTGTCAGGGAATGGGTTTCTGAAAATGCACCCCTCCCCCGTTGTTCTCTGCCAATCCCTGCTGTCACTCAACCCATGGGCGGAACAGTGATTTCTGGCCTAGGAGTGGTGACATATACATTACATAATAAGACTCTTGCCCCATTATGTTGTCCTGTTTCCAGGCTAGAAGAGTAGAGGTGAGAGAAAGGTCCAGAAGCCCTGGACTCAGATCCAAAGCTCTGCTGCAAACTCCCCGGGTCTCAGTGTCTCCGTCTGTGAGGAACTGGACTAGATCATTTTTGATGTTCCTTTTGTTCTGTCCTGGCGGAGACTGGATGTCAGGATCCATAGAGAACCCTATAGTTTCCTGTTTCCTGGGCTGTTCTCAAGCCTCTGTGCCAAGTGTCTTGGCGTTAGAATATCACTTGAGAGCCCTGCTTTGTATCATACTTGATATGCAGAATGTGCTTGGAGGGGCGCAGAAAATGCCTGGAGGCGCAGCGAAGGCTAACCCTAAAAAGGCAAATTCATCATTCCCCTCAGTGAAAACACCTGGAGGGTGGTGATACATTTGAGGACTTCAGCGGGATAGGAGGGCGAAGATCGAGCCCAGGACCCGGGTAGCATCCTCACCCACGCATATGTCTCCTAGTTGGGACGGGCTCAGCTTCACGTCCTGGAGAACCGCGGTCAAGACGGACGAGAGAAGCTCGTCTGGGGTGGTGTCCTGCAGTGGGAAGCGTGGCCGCGGTGAACCCCTGCCAGCACTGCACGAGGTCCCAGGACCCCCGCTACCCGCCCCCCGTTTCTCAACCCAGAGAAGCAGAGCGGTCAGAGCTAGGACGCGGAGCCAGCTCGAGCGCCAAAGGGAACCAAGCAGAGACGCCAGACCCCAGCCCGCCCCCAGCCGCCCTCTCGCCCCTGGCGCCGGGACCCAGGGCCTCACCTTGAAGCCGCCGCGGCCTGCTCGGCCGATGGCGGTGCGCCGCCCATGCACCACTACCACGTCCTCCGCCGACGCCTGCGGAGC
>PVJI01014162.1:0-45152 GCA_004026765.1 Micronycteris hirsuta
TTAACATTCTCAATACTAACATGGCCTCCACTCTCTGAGGGGATTTGGCCTCTGCCAGCTCTCCGGCTTCAGTTCTCTTCCTACCTGCGTCATATACCCTAAGATTCAGATGCCCCAAGCTTTTTAAAAGCTCATTTAAAGAACCTTCTTCTCCCTTTTCTCCAGGTGTTTTTCTCTGCTGTTTCCTCTGCCTGGAGTATCATCTCCTACCACCCCATTCCTTTCTGCCGTGAACACCTAGCCAACACCTCTCTACTCACCCCTCAGGTTTTGGCTTGAATAACACTTGTCAACCCCAGAATGTGATACCTGAAATGTACTGCCACATTCCCCTGCCTTTCTTTGAATGCATCATCCAGCGATGGGCATGGGGAAGGACACTGGATATATTGTTGAAGGAAGAAATGAGCTGAATGGCTTCTCTTGGATTTTTGGGAAGCATTGTCTAAGCCAGCTGGTTCATTTTCACTTTAGGTGGAGCTGACTCCTTTCCTCCGAACAGGAGACTCAGGCCTGGCCCACATGCCCCGGCCATGGGGCCCCAGGTCAGGGCTCGGCAGGTTCCAAGTCAAGGCAATAGGGCACGGTCCGGGCTGAGATCAGGCCTTCTGCTTGAGGAACCAGGAAAAATGTTTTTAATTTCTACTGGCCTTAGAGCTGTGGGGATGGAAGAAGCAAACACACAGGGAAACAGAGCCAAAAGTTGGAGTGGGACAGAGAGAGGAATAATGAGAAGAGAGTGTCTCCTAATTCCCACTGTGGCCCGGGTTACCCCTCCATTTTGGAGGGCACTGCTAAACTCTAAGCTCATTCCACCTGTTTATTGTTCCCGTGGTCAAACTTAGAGGAGAGAGATCGTGACCATCCCCAGGCATGGGAGGCGAGAGGCATGTGAGAAGCAGAATGCATGGAAGCTGGAAGGTCACAACCTGGTGCTCCCTGAAGAAAGGCAGGACGCCACCAATCCAGTGACCCATGCTTCATTCCAGAAATACTGAATAAGCACTCAGAATACTCAAGGCTCGTGTTTTTCGAAGTGCAGTACATGGATAACGTGTCAGAATTCTCTTGGATGCTTCCTACTAAATCAGAAGCTCCAGGGTCCAGGAATCTGCATTTAAAACCAGCTCTGTAGGTAATTCCCATTCAAACTGAAGTCACACAGGTCTAGGCACTGCGCTGGGTGCTAGGGATCTAACACAGAACAAGGTAGACGTGGTTCACGACTTCCCAGTATGTTTGTGTGTGCAAACAGCTGATGATATGGGTGCAAGAACAGAACTAGGAAGATCGCATAGCCCATGTGCTTATCCCAAACTGGGGATGGTCAGGGAGGGGAATTAAAGCTAAACCTGTAGGATGGATATGAAGCTCTGGAGAGAAATCTGTACTCCAGAGTAATATGGGAGTCGTCAGCTTGCGGAAAGTAAGTGCAACCGTGGCCATGAGCGAAATGGCTAGGTACACAGTGAGAAGAGGGCGAAGGACCGACGTAGGAAAGACCCCAAACCATGCCAGCCCTCCTTCTCCAACATTTCTTCTGTCCTTGCCTTTGCCGGTCCTTTCGCCCTGGAGCGGAGCTTGCCACAGGATAAACTCAGTTCCCAGCCTTGAGGAGCAAAAACAAGCGGGTATCGGTTCCGCAGGGACTCTTCCCCCCAGCCGCCCGGCGACTGCGCGAGACGGGCCCGCCCTGCGCGGTGACGTCAGTGCGCCGTGCGCGCGGGGGGAGGAGTGGGAGCCTCGGGCCGGGAAGAGCAGGGTCTCCGGTAACCCTGGCTGGGCGGGGGAGAGGAAGGGGAGGGGCAGGAAGCCCCCCAGAGTGCGGGGTCGGGGTCTGGACCGTAGTGGGAGCCCTAGTGACGCTCAGCATCGCTTCTTCTCCCAGGAGGCCCTGCCCGGCCCGGCAATGGAGTTTCCGGACCTCGGGGCTCACTGTTCCGAGCCGAGCTGTCAGCGCTTGGGTGAGGGGCGGAGCGCGAGGTGGGGTAGGGCTGGGTGGAGAGGGGCTTGGAACTGCGGATGGGGCGAAGGGTGGACTCTGGGGAGCTGGAAATGCCGGAGAGGGGCGGGGCTCGAAGTTGGGGCGGTGTCGAAGGGGGCGTGGCTAAGGGTAATAGACTAGGGCCGGAGTGGTTTGTTGCAAATAAGGCGGGTGTTTTCCTTCCCGGGTGGAAGGCTTAACTGACCCGGAACGATGTCAAGTTCCCGCTGGACCTGCAATCTGATGTACTCCCTGCAGACTTTCTGCCGCTCAAGTGCGACGCCTGCTCGGGCATCTTCTGTGCAGACCATGTAGCCTATGCTCAGCATCACTGTGGATCTGCTTACCAAAAGGTGGACGGGGTGGTCTGAGGGTGATGGGGAAGGGTGGAGGATGCATGCAGAATCCTCGCAATCCCTTTGCCTCCTGTTTTCTCTCCTTTATGGTCTTTCTGAGGTTCTTTCAGGACCAGGGATTTGAAGTGGAAGTGGGTAACAGACTGAGCCCTCTTCCTTAACTATAGGATATCCAAGTACCTGTATGCCCACTTTGTAATGTGCCTGTGCCTGTGGCCAGAGGGGAGCCCCCTGACCGCGCTGTGGGGGAGCACATTGACCGAGACTGTCGCTCGGATCCAGCACAGCAAAAACGTAAGGTAGGTGTTGGCCGTGACCCAGCTGGGCCTATGGATGCCTGGAAACCGGAACAGCTATTCTGATTGGGTTGGAAAAACGGGTCAGAGCCTCAGCAGAGCCAAATCTTCCTACTCCACCTCAGATCTTCACCAACAAGTGTGAACGCTCTGGCTGCCGGCAGCGGGAAATGATGAAACTGACCTGTGAACGCTGTGGCCGAAACTTCTGCATCAAGCATCGGCACCCACTGGACCATGATTGCTCTGGAGACGGGCACCCAACCAGCCAGGCAGGGTAATTGCAACTGCGTCTTCTACTTGCCTTTGGGACTGCCCCATCCTTCTGGAACTGACTCAGCCTTTTTCACTACAAGGTGGGAAGCTTGATCCCTGTCCCCTTTGAGTAGGACAGTCTTAGCTTCTTTTCAAGTGCAGATTTTTCCAGACTGTTGGAGGAACTCCCCTCCTGACTTCCTGGGTAAGGCCTGGGAGGAGCATGCACACTGACTGCTCTTGGAGACCCGTCAAGACTGTCTCTTCCCTGCAGGCTTGCTGCCATCTCCAGAGCACAGAGTCTGACTTCTTCCACAAGCACCGTCCCCAGCCCAAGTCGGACCTTTCCTTCATCTACTCCCAGCAGGTAGGCTTGCCCGTTTCTTCTCTCCCTTTTTCCCCTTCACACCTCTGACCTCTGCCTCTTGAATGTCTGCCTTAGAGCCACAGCCCGGTCCCCATCACAGACTGCCCCTCCAGTCATTGCTTTGCAGAATGGCTTGGTGAGTTGGGCTGAGGTTGGAGGGACAGAAGCAAACCCACAGAGTAGAGTCCAAAGCAGTTGGTTTTGTTTCTCTTTTCACAGAGTGAGGATGAGGCTCTGCAGCGAGCCCTGGAATTGTCCCTGGCAGAGACCAAACCCCAGGTCCCAAGGTACCTACTCTCTGGTGAAAGAGGGTGGGGTATGGGCAAGGCCTCTTTGGTAGAGGGTTGGTGGGATCACTCAGACCTGTTGCAAGATAACAGTTAAAAACTTGGGCCCAAAATTAACCTTACTAACTTTATGAGCTTTGACCAAGTTCTTAACCCATTAGGGTCTTAATTTCCTCTATAAAATGGGACCATACTAATGGTCCCCTTGTAGGGTTGTACAGAGATTGAGATAATACTCAAAAGTACTCAGCACAGTGATGCCTAACAGATCGGATGTTTACATTTTAGATACTATTGTCATTCACCTTACGCTGTTCCCCTCCCCCAGTTCTCAGGAGGAAGAAGACTTAGCTTTAGCCCAAGCACTGTCCGCCAGTGAGGCAGAGTTCCGGCGGCAGCAGGTGTGAGGATGGGTAAAGGTGGGGTCCCGCACGGGGAAGGTGTAGGGAGTTTGGGGCGGGGGAGTGGTTCTTCCAAGTGGTTGAAAGTTTTGGAATGGAGGTTATCCTTTTGTTTTCAGTATGACTACAGCCCATGGTAAGCTCAGAAGTGAGAACTGTCCCCTCATTTCCTTGACATGGCATCCTGTCTTCCCCTCTCCTTGCTCCAGGCCCAAAGCCGCAGCCTGAAGCCGTCTAACTGCAGCCTGTGCTAGGGCCTTGGGCTTGGGGAGGGAGGCTCACCTGAGGACGACTGTGGCCCTCACACCTTTAGGGTCCACAGGGAGAGAAGGCCAGGAGCACCCTGAAGTGAAGATGAGTGACAGAGAGACTATTTCCAGGAAGCATTAAGTGAATCAGCCTGTGGAACTGAGCCAACAGAAGGCCCCGCTGGCCCCTCCAGCTGCGTGGGAGAGGGCAGCTATGAAGTGTTCCCTGGATGGGCCCTCGGAGGACGCTGGCCAGGCCCCACTCCACCCCCTGCATTGTGTCATCCCTCCTACACTGCGGCTGCCCCCATGTGTAGGGAAGGGGGGGGGCTGGGAAGAATAAAGGACATGCGTAGTTAATAAGACATCCAGGTGGTGTGTTTCTTTCTCTTTTCCAACCCAAATCAGTAGAGTCCTGCCAAGAATGATCACCTGGCCTAAGGGCGGCCAGGCCCACTGCGGTTCGCCACACCACGAAGGCCCAGTGATCCGAGCACAGCCCACGGCTTTATTCCCTCAGAAAGGGCTTTCCCCAAAGGTCCCTTTCCCTCACTGTAGCCAGCACCGCACCCCCAGAACAGGGTGAAATACGCCAGGGAAGAAGGACACGTCTCACTCCCCTCCGAGTTACCCTTTGGGAGGGAAGTGGCCACAACTTCGGTCACCGTGCCTTAGGCAGGGTCGGTGTCTTCGCAGACTTCCTCCTGCCCTCCCTGCTGCAGCTGCCACATGTCGGCATACACCCCGCCTCGGGACAACAGGGCCTCGTGCCTGCGGCAGGGAGAAAAGTGAACATTAGGAGTCCTCACCCCCCGCCACCAGCTCACAGAGATGATGGGGGTCTGGCAAGAGTTCCTCCAGAAACCCCTGGGACTTCACAACCATATTCTGGGCCCACCGTGCACAGGCCCGGCCCTGTCCACTCTGCTACGTTCCTTACCGTCCTCTCTCCACAATGCAGCCATCCTTGATGACCAGGATCTGGTCGGCACCGACCACAGTTGAGAGCCTGAGAAGCCAGAGACCAGTTACACACCACACCACCGAGGGCGGGCCCTGCTGCCTGCCGCGCCAGCCGCGTACCTGTGGGCCACTACGATGGTGGTGCGGTTGGTGCAGACTTTGGCCAGAGAAGCCTGGATGGCCCTCTCATTAGACGTGTCCAGCGCTGATGTTGCCTGCAGAGAGGGTCTGGGTATGACTGCCCCTGCCACCCGAATCCCCAGGGGAAGGTGCACGCAAGCTGCTGGTTGAGGCCTCGGGAATCAAAAAGAACCTTTGTGCTTGAGAACTATGAGGTGTTTTGCAAAACATGGATTTCAGGTAACTCCCCCAAGTGGAAAACAGCGCCCAGCAGGAATGGCGCATGCACAGGCAGGGCGGGAGGGAGGGGCGGAGGCTGCCCAGGGCCCTCACCTCATCCAGCAGGATGATGTTGGGGGCCTTGAGGATGGTGCGGGCGATGGCGACGCGCTGCTTCTCCCCACCACTCAGCTTCAGTCCTCGCTCGCCCACCTGTGTCTCGTACCCTATGGACATTGCCCACCTCCCAAGTCACACAGGATAAACTTGGTTTCTGTGAGCACGTGAGGCAAGGAAGGGATGGAACGGAGGTCAGAGGGAGTAATAGCGCTAAACTGGGCCAGGGAAGCTCACCTTCAGGAAAACCCATAATGGCGTCATGGATGCCCGCAGCCTTGGCAGCAGCCTCCACCTCATCATTCCCAGCTGTGACGCGGCCATAGCGAATGTTGTTGGCAATGGTGTCATTGAAGAGGACAGTGTCCTGGGGTACAACTCCAATGTGAGACCGGAGTGAGATCTGGGTCACCTGGGGCCAAGAAACCACATGCCCTGGCCTGTGAGAATCCCCCCACACCTGGGAGGTAGGGTGGGCCAGCTTAAAGCAAATGGGATGAAAGGCCCTGGGTAAAATTTCTGCCGCCACCACCCCAAATCCTAGCTGTGTGGGCCCGTCACTCAACCCCTCTGCTTCCCAATGATAAGGAGAAAGTCCACTTCCTCTCCCTATTTCTCAGACGGCCGCACACCTTTGCGCCCCATACAGCACCATACAAATCATTCTCATGACTCTTCTACTTGGGTAGGCCAGACAGTGCTAGAAAGGCTGAGGTCTCCTGCCCCATCTCCTCTTCCTGGGTGCTCAGCACGTACATGCTTTTACACACAGGCCCCTAAATGACAGTTTTCTCCCAAACGGCCTTGCCTGTGAAATGTCCTGACCATCTATTCGGATGCAGCCAGAAGTGATGTCATAGAAGCGAAACAGGAGACGCAAAACTGTGCTCTTCCCGGCTCCAGACGGGCCCACCTATGGCATTGGGAGCAGAGGAAAACCGTTCCTGGGCCCACTGGCTTTTAAGGCTTTTTCTCTAAGAGGCCACCAATGTCCACATTCACTCCTGTGACCCGTCAAGACAGGGGTCTCTGACTCCCAGCCTGGGTCACAAGCTACCATGGGCACTGGAATAAGGGAAGTTAGAGAAGGCTGTGCCAGGGCCCTGGGTCTCCCCTTACCAGTGCCAGGGTCTGTCCAGGCATCACAGTGAAGGACACGTCCTTCAGGGTCTCCCGCCTGCGAGGGAGAGTGGGCATGGTCAGCAGGCCTGCTGCATTCCCAGTGCCCCCTTCCAACAGCAGAGCTCCCACTGGGCCCCAACCCTCCCCTGCCTGGGCTCTCTTCCCAAGAAGCAGGGATGAAGGGCAGGAAGGCAGTGTGTAAGTGGACAGTGGGAAAGGGAGCCTTGGGGTGGCAGGAGGTGAGGGGCTCACCCATCGGCGTAGCTGAAATGCACGTTCTCAAACTCAATCCGGCCCCTCTGAAAGCGAAGGGGCCCTGCTCCAGGAAGGTCCTTCACCTGGGAGAGAGCCACCATTGTGTGCTGCAGTTACAGGTCCAGACACAAGAAATACCATGCCGGCTCTGCCTCCCCAAAACCCCAGCCCTGTCTTCACTCACTTCTGTCTCCTCCTTCAGCAGGTCAAACATGTTCTCCATGTCAATGAAGTTGGTCTGGATCATCCTGCAACAAGAGTGCTGGTTGGAGCTCTTCTGAAGCATGGGGGAAACAACAGTGCACCTGGACAGGTGAGGGCCAGGGGTCAGGTTACCTGTAGTAGGTGCCAAACCAGTTGAGGGGCATGTATAGCTGGATAATGTAGGTGCCAAAGAGCACAAAGTCCCCAATCTGTGGAGATCCAGGGAAGAGGACCAAGTCATAATAGGCCTTCGGTGTCACCCTTCCTGTCATCTCTCCACTTCCCACCCAGGAGCCTGGTGGCCCAGACACAGGCTCCAGGCCCCTCTTCCCTGTCCCCAGCACAATCCCCTCACCTGTAGCTTCTGCTCGCTGACAAAGTACGCGCAAAGTAACGAGCCAGTGAGCAGCCCAAGTCCAATCACCAGGTTCTGAGTCTGATTTAGCAAAACCAGTGAAGCGCTTGACTTCCACTCCAAACCCTGTGGAAATGATACAGGAGAGAGGATTGTCAGGTATGTGCTGACCACCACCAACCCAAAACTGGGCCCAGGGACCTTCAACCTCATAGCCCAAATTTTGCTCCAGTTGGCCTGGGCAGTTCCGGGTAAGTTCCATCATTGCTCTCAGTAGGCCTCAAACTAGCATCCTCACCTGGTATTTTAAGATGGCCTCTCGATAACGATCCACTTCATAACCCTCTGCGTTGTAATACTTCACCTGATGAATTCAAAGCACCACTGTTTGGCATGGCTAGAGCATTCGGCACCTGGATCGTTGCCTCAAGATCCCCAAGCCCTCCTTCCTAATTTTAAACAGCACGCCTCCCACCCCCCAGCTCCTTGGCAGCCCCAGTGACCCCAGACATACTCCCCCCGGTTTCTGTGCCTCACACCGTGGCCACTGAGGTCTGTTACCGTCTCAAAGTTTAGCAAAGAGTCCACAGCTCGTGCTCGGGTAGCATTCTCCTGTGTGTTCATAGCACGTCGAAACTTTGTTCTCCACTCAGTGACCACGATGGTCAGGACTAGAGAGCGGAAGGAGGAGAAGAAAGGAGGAGAGATCGAGACATCACTCCCAACAGCAGAGACTGCATGTGTATGTCTGCTGCCTACTACACTCTAACCCTATGCTACAGCCCAGGGACCCAGATTCTTAAGGGAGAGCACCCTAAGCTCTCTGAGGGAAGGGGCTGTGTCCAAGATATCGCTGCAGCCTGTACAAAGCCTCATGTATGGAAATGCTTTTGGCCTTGGCTGGGAAGTGGATTTTGGCCCTGGTAGGCTCAGTGGATTGAGTGCGGGCCTGTGAACCAAAGGGTCACTAGTTCAATTCCCAGTCAGGGCACATGCCTGGGTTGTGGGCCAGGTCCCCACTTGGGGGCACATGAGAGGCAACCACACATTGATGTCTCTCTCCCTCTCTTTCTCTCTCACTTCCCCCATCTCTGAAAATAAAAAAATAAAATGTATTTTTTAAAGAGACTGTTCTTAAAAAAAATGTTTTTAGTGAACAAATCAAAGCAAGCTGCATCTGTTACATAGTGAGGCTTCTCCTTGACCCGTAACCACAATGGGAATCTAATGTGACCAGGATGCTCTGGTCCTCGACCCGGGTTGAGCTAAGGCGCCCTTGGCAGAGGAGCACGCTCACCACCATGTTGGGGAGCAACAGGGGACTATTCCAAGTCCACTAATCTACAGCGTTCCAAACTGGGTCACCCAAGTGGGGTCAGGGCTCGTGCCCAAGGGAGTTCTTGAAGAGTTCAGGGAGCTGGTTTCACCAGTCAGCACTCACTGAGGTAAAGACTCATGCACAGGAACACAATGAGGCCAAACCAGGCGTTGAAGAACATGCTGAAGTAGACGATGCCGATGATGATGTCAGCCAGCGTGGGGATAACATTGAATACCAGGTAGCTGGGAGGGGAGTCGAGTGACAAAGAAAGGTTTAGGGGCTCAGAGCCAGAGTTACAGTGCAATGTTTTGTTTTCAACAGCCACAGACTGGAGTCAAGCTCAATGCCCCTCGAGAGGGGGATGGCTACATGAAACACAGCTTGCCCAAACTACAGAATGCTCTGGGTCAATCCTAATGAAGAAAGAAGATCTGCACACTTGGCTGAGAACACGTCTCCATACCGTTTTGTTACTAAAGCAACCCTGAGAATGATGCCTATATCACGATGCCATTGGTTTTAGGAAAAACCCGCACAATGCCACTTTAGCTGTGGGAGTCTACACGCATACATGTAAAAATGCAAAGAAGCAGAACTCTTCTACTAAATGGAGTGGGAACCTCTAGAAAAGTGAATGGAATTCAAGAGATTTGCTCTCAATTAAAGTTATTAGGAGAGAACCTGTACGTTAATCTTATTAGAAAAGGTAAAAGGGCCCTGGCTGGTGTAGCTCAGTGGATTGAGTGCGGGCTGGGAATCAAGCAGTCCCGGTTCGATTCCCAGTTGGGGCACATGCCTAGGTTGCAGGCCAGGTCCCCGTGAGGGCCATGTGAGAGGCAACCATACATTGCTGTTTTTCTCCCTCTCTGTCTCCCTCCCTTCCCCCCTCTCTAAAAATAAATAAAAATAAAATCTTAAAAAAAAAAAGAAAGAAAAGGAAAGAGGGAGGAGGAGCAGCGCCTCAGGCGGGGTCTGTCCTGATAGCCCTCCATCCCTGCTTTTCCGGCCCCACCCTCCCCCACTCCCTTTCCACAGGCCTGGCACCTGAGCAGTCCAGTGACACTGGAGGTGCCTCGGTCCACGATCCGCAGCACCTCCCCTGTGCGGCGCCCCAGGTGCCAGCGCAGCGAGAGCTCGTGCAGGTGGGAGAAGAGGCGCAGCTCCACCCTCCGTGATGTGAACTGCTGCACCTTGATCCACAGGAATGTGCGAAGGTTGCTCACAAAGCCTGGGGAGAGCCGGGGGAGGCCTCAGGAGGGCTGAGGGGCCAAGCGCCATCAGCCCAGCACCCAGACGTGAAAGGTAGGAACGCACCAAAGGGCCCAGGCGAGCTGTGTGAGGGGAACATCAGGAAGAGGGGAAAGGGTCAATACCAACCATGGTGAGACTCCCTCATACCTGTACTGCCAGTGCCACCCCCCTGGAGGAACTTGAGAAAGACGTAGGTGGTAACAGTCCAGGCCAGAGAGTTCCAAGGTGCCTTCTCAGTCAGCAAGTTCACTACGGAGAAAATGAGTCAAAGCCCACTTATGGCCCCTAGGACTCTCTTCAGAAGAGACTGCCCCAGGCACTAGCCATAGCTTCTTTCTGACCACCCAGCTCCTAGCTCTGTCACCCTAGGTTAGGGTCCCCCCACCCACCAGGCCAATGAAGGACCAGGGCACGGAGCTGGCACTCCTTCTCCCCCTTACCTATGTCCCTATAGAAGATGGGGACCAACACGTTCAGTCCCCGGTCCAATCCCATGAGCCCCAGGCAGATGACCACCACGAGTTGCAGAGCTGGACTCCCCCGGGGCCATAGGTAACCACTCAGTAGGCGGAGCTTCCTGCCAAGGTCTTGCCAGGTAGACTGTGGTGGTCCCTCTGTCGACCGAACCTAGGGTGGTGAAGCACATAGGAGAGGGAAGCTCGGAAAGCAAAAAAGTGCACTAGCCAGAAACCTTCTAGGGAAAATGTGTGGGGTTATGGCTCCAGGGGACTATCAGGCATCTTAGACCCCTACGTAATCCCTGATGGGGTCAGAAAGCCTAACGGCACAATGTGACATTTGGGAAAGAAAGAGTTTATTATGGTGGGAAAAATGACAGAGATTAAGGCAGACCCTAAGATTCAGATATCGAGGTATACCTGGCTCCTCTCTACATCTTGGTCCTCTTCATTGACCCGAAAGGTGTATGACTGGGGACGAAGTCCAGGGGCCCAGAGCCCCAGGATAAAAAGCCCTCCAGAGACCACATACCGCAGCACCCACAGGCTAAACTGAACCTAGAATGAAACATACGTGGGGAGAGTATCAGATACGGCCAGATGCCATTGTCACTACTTATAACACGACTAGGGACTGCTGTAGGGCATGCATCCAGGTCCATCTCAGGGGCCCAGCATCTAACACGCTGCAAAAAAAATCCACAATGACTCAGCACAGACACACCCCACCAGCTGGCTATCAGCTCCCAGCCAGTGCCAGCTCCTCCTGTCTTCCCTTTCTTAGAGTCAGCCCAAAGTGCGGAGCGAGTATGATCAGCCCCTGCCACCCATGCTCCCCCTCTCCCCGTGAGGTCCCTCACCTGCTGGCCCAAGTCTGCCCTTGCCCACCACCACTGTGGGCTGTTCCAAGACACCAGGGCCAAGTTCTCAGCTGCAAATGTCACAGTCCAGAAGAGCAGGAGACCCACGCTGTGACTGAATTTGATCCAGGAGCCCATTGCTAGCTTCTGCCGTGCCTGGTTCCGTTCCACGATGAGCAGCCCCAAGCCACAGGCGCTGGCCAGAGTCCCCAGTATGGAAGCCAGCAGCAGGTAACCTGGTAGCGGGGCCCCCTGGGCAGTGCCCACTCGACCAATCAGGCCAGCTAGAGGCAATGCCACCTGAAGTGTGGCCAGAAGGAGCTGCAGCCCGTAGGGAGCGACATGAGGGCCGGCCCCCCAAGACAGCGCTTCGGCAACATCTGGCTGTTCCCGACGCTTGCAGGGAAGGGCTAGCACAAAGGCCAGAGCCACAAGGGCCGTCAGCATCGAGGGCACGAGAGTGAAGAAGCAGCAGGGAGTCAGGCCACCCTTCACCCAGGCTGGCCACACGGGCCCTTCAGTCTCGCAATAGTTGCCCACAGTCACCATCGCAGTGCGTGGTCGCAGGCCGAGGCTGCAGGGACTGAAGGATGAGAGAACAAAACCGGCCGCTGGGGAGGGTCACGGATGCCGGGGATGAGTCTCGGGTCATGGAGCCCCGGGGGTCGCCGACAGGAATGCACGTGGACGCAGCCACACCGCCCACTCGCTCCGCGCACGCGCCACCACGCACTCACGCAGGGCACGTATGCCGCCTCCTCCCGTCTGCGCCTTCTACCGGCTCGCGACCCTCTCAGGCTAAGTCCCGGCGGCAGGAATGGTTAGTGTCTGACTCAACCGCTGTAATTCGCAGCAGCCCAGCCCACCGTGACTGCCTCCAGTCCCTACCCAGGATCCCCATTGGCCCAATGTCACCCAAGGGGCGGGGGTAAGTGGTGCACATGGGGAAGGCAAAATAGACCAGCGGGTAACGTGGTCACGTGCTCGGAGCGGGAAATCTGACCGGCTAGTGAGGCTGGAGACTTTGACCTCCAAGGAGTCAGGGATCGGAAACGGCCCTTCTGCTAAACCAGCTAGCTCAGTGTGTCCGAGCCACCGCATGGGCCAACTTTCCTACAGGGCCCGTCCTGGTCCCAAGCCGCCTGGAGGGATCACATACACTTCATTCCTCTGGTTCCCAGAATCGTAGCCGCGCGAAACAACAAAGCCACAACCTGGTCAAAGTCCCTTCTTTATTAAGGGTTATCAAGCTGTACACGGTCCCCACCGCTTTCCGCTGTGAGTTCAGGAAGCTGTGAGCTCAGGAAGGACCAGAGCTCAGTGAGGGGTGGGGCGGAGAGTAAGAGCTGAGTCCCAGCATGCAATGCGGCAGCCCAAAGCCTAGGGCGAGGCCATCCTGTCGCCCCTTTGTCCCCCTCTAGGGGACAGCCGGAGGCAGGCCACAGCTCTCTCGCTGGGAGGTAGACAGACCAGGACACACTCCAACCCTGTCCCTTGTGCAGGTGGTAGTGGGGGGGGGGGGGTACAATAAGCAGTAATGGGGCACAGGAAGGCCTCAGTCTCCCAGGGCCCCGTCCGAAAAATTGGACAGGGCAGCAAAAAATGTCCATCCTGCTCCTACGATTTAGAAAACTTCCCTCTTAGTGTCAAAAGATAGCATGAGAGGAGCTGGGAACTAGGACCTCTACGCCAACGCAAATCAAAGCTGAACAGAAGGGGAGCAAGCGAACAGAACCAGAGCAAGCAGCACACATGCCAGTGAGGTGCAGGAAGGAGAGGGGTGAGCAGGCTGCAGCACTGGGAGAGAACTGGGGGTGAGGTAAGGGCCACAGCCTGAGCTGCTCATCTGTTCGGGGCCAGGAGAGGGAGGCTGCAGAGGTTGAGGGTCCAGGCCCAACCTCCCCATTCCACAGTTGGCACAGGTTCTCCCTGCTTGGCAGCTTCTGTGGTGGGCAGTCCTCTGGAGATTTGCAGGGGTGGATGCAAAGGTGGCAGTACTGGGGCTGGGGACCAGTTTCTAGCACCACACTCTGAGCCATGGGGGTTCCTGGGGATGAGCTTCAGTCCTGTGTGCCCTGGTTCCAAGGCCCCCAATTTCTTTCCGAGGGCTGTGGCGAGCCCAGTGTTGGCACCTCCCTTGGCCAGGCACGGACACACAAACACCACATGCGTGGAGCCAGGCAACACTCAGAGAAGCCCTCCATGGCGGGCGGAGGGGATGGCAGGGCAACAGACGCCTCCATCCTGGGGCACAGGGACCCTCGTCAGCCTTGTCTATACCTGTGGAGAGAAAAGGGTTGGTAGTAGAGACAGTCTTCAGCTGTTTACCCGACAGAAGCGTGGAGATAAAGGAAAAGGAAAGCTTGATTCTTGGGGAGGTAAGTGAAGGAAAAATCAAGCCCTGGATTTCAGAGCAGTTAGGAAAGAAAGAGGAGTATACTTTGGAGGGGAGGGTGCAGTATCTGTGCTTGAGAGGCCCACTTTCCTTTGCATGAGAAGCTTTGACCTCAGCCTGGAAGTTCCTACTTCTGGCATTTGTTACCAGGCTCTGGAGCCCTTACCTTGTGCACCTGAGGGGGAAGCTCATCCTCCGAGCCCTCCTCTGGCACGGGCTCTGGGTGCCTTGACACTGACTGTCCGTCTTCAGCCCACCCTCCAAGGGGCAGCCGGGAGAGGTGAGAGGGAGCCCTGGGCACTGTGCCGGGATCTAGAGACACAAATAAACGTACTCTTAGAATGAATACAAACAGGAACGAGGAGAAGGGTTCTGGGGCTGCCCGGGTGAGGGCGGGGAGGAGTTATTCTCCTTGGCCTGGTTCCTCTGACCACTTTCTTTCCCGAGAGGCCCCAAAAGAGCCACCCTTCCCTGAAGGTTGTGTCCTCCTGTATGCCCACTAGATACCTGTGATGCCCCCGTAGCGCTTCTGGAAGCCCCCCTGCAGGGCAGTGGTCTCAGGTGCTCCAGGCCGGGGCGCAGCACAGGGATAGCTGGCAGAGCGGGGGATAGGCTGGGGGGCCCGGGCACCCTCTGCCCCCTCTTCAGGGGCACTCTCCCCACTCTCATCACTTTCCCGGCGGTGCCACACGTGCCGCTCCGGTTCAGCCTGAGCCTGCTGCTTGTGGAGCTGAGAAGTGGGATGCTCGTTATTTGGGAACGGAAAGATGTCTGTCTGAAACAGCTGCTTCCCACCATGGTATCAGCCACTTCCTATTTATACCACCTCACCAAGAATCGCCGACCCAGAGTACCTATTCTGTTAGTAGTGTGCAACATACAAATGATGTTTCACAGGTTAACTTCTCAGCAGACCCCTGCAATGAGCCATTGCACAGGTCATAAGGGCACTCATTGTGCGTAGTCATTTGATTCGAGAACAAACTACACATCTAAGTGCCGTGCACTTTTAGGTGCTGGGTATATAGCAGGGAAAAACAAAGATCCCAGGCCTTGTGGGGCAAATACACTGAGGAGGGAGGGAGGGGAAAGGACAGACAATAAACAAATAAATAAGGAAAAAATACAATATGTCAGCTGGTGCTACATACTATGGAGGAAAATACAGCAGGGAGATTCAGAGGGGTAAACAACGGAGGCTTTTACTCAAGGTGGCCAGAGATGGTTTCATGGAAGAGGTAAGCGCAGACACCCGAATATGGAGGAAATCCTATGAGTATCTCGGGGGAGGGGATCCCTGCAGGGGAAACCACAGTGTGTAAAGGCCCTGGATGAGAATAAGCTTGGCTAAAAGGCTAGTAAGAAGGTATATGTTGGAATGGAGATTATAGAGCAGGTAAATGACAGAGCAGGGTTTTGAACCTACATCTTGCTTCTCCATGTCTAAAACCCTCTATTTTTTTTCTCCCCGCCATAACAAGGACCCAGCTTTGTCCTCTATTCCAGGGATCCCCAACCCCCGGGCTGTGGACTGGTACCATCTGTGACCTGTTAGGAACTGGGCCACACAGCAGGAAGTGAGTGGTGTGCAGCAGGCGAGCGAGCAAAGCTTTGCCTGCATTACCACCTGAGCTCTGCGTCCTGTCTACTACCACCCCACCCCCTATCTGTGGAAAAACTGTCTTCCATGAAACCAGTCCCGGGTGCCAAAAAGGTTGGTGACAGCTGCTCTATTCTATTTTTCAACTGCCACCTTGGTTCTACGGCCCTACCCCTTGCTGCCCACTCACCTGGTGCATGTAGAGGGCGTGCAGGCTCATCTCGGTGGAGGCGTATTCTGACAGCACCAGGCTCTGCAGCTGTCCTTCCCACACGCTGCTCCCGGAGCTGGCTGTCCTGGCATCTACCCTGTCCCGCCCAGCACAGACGTACAGCGGTCAGCAACGTTTCTGAGACCCACACGAGTTGCTGGGTGCTGTACCGCCATGCCCTCCCATCTCGGCCCACCTCTACTCACCCAGAGCCTGTCATGGTGCTAGGAGCCCGGCCTGTGGGAACCTGACCGGGTTGCAGAGGGGAGAAGGAGCGCAGGGCAGAGGCAACTTCAGCCCTGTGCCTGGAACCTTGGAGGTCTCTGGGCAGTGAGGGGCCCCGGCAGGATGAGCCAGCTACCACATTTGCAATAAGGCTCAGTGGCTATGAAAGAAAGGGGTGAGTGAATTCTCAGGGCAGGAGGGAGACCTCTGGGCCCCCCACTATTCTGCATGTCAGGACCCAATGGCCCAAACTGAACAACAGAAGGAAAACTATAGGGTGGGCCCTTCCACCCCACGCCTAGTCCTCAACTCCAGTTCCTGGAGTCCACTCTGCCCATCCGCTCCCAGCCCCCAGGGCACACCTCCGACTCGGACTGTAGGGACTGGATGGATGTGAAGAGGGCATTTTCCGGAAGAAGACCCCCTTGGGCAAGGCTCGCAGCTGCTCCGTCCCGCTGAACCTGCTCCTTGAGGAAACCCAGGAAGGCTGTGCTCTCACGTGGCGGCTGCCAGCCAGGGTTGGTGATGGCAAAGTGCATGAGTGACAACTCTGTCTTCCCGTCCTCGGCTTGTTGGTACACGGAGGCCTCGGTCTGGCCAGCAGATAGCCACTGTACAAGGGAGGCGACAGTGAGGACAGTCCTCTCATAGGAACCCTCTGTACCTTCCCTGCTGGGGAGAGACTTTGCCCCTGGAGGCCAGAGACCGCAACGCACTGCTCTATCTCGTCCAGGGGCCCCGGTGCCTACCCCGGGAGTGGCTATATGCTGGGCTAGTTGTTTGGTTTGTGCTTTTCTCAAGGGAGCTTCTTGGCCAAGGGTCCAAGTTTAGGGCTAAAATCCAGCCCGGGCTCCTGTTTATCAAGCAGTGTGTGCCCTCGTACAGGGCTGCCCTTTTGTGATGTATTGGCTTAGAAGGGGTGCCTTTTTGCAGTCTGCCAACACCACTTCTGGCCACCGGCCCTCTTCCTCTCCCAGTACCTGGGGATGCCCATGCTGGCGAACATCCATCTGGGCGAAGGAGCAGGTATCTCCAACACCGACGACCTCCACGGTGAAATTACGGAAGAAGTCTATAATCTCCAGGGCCCGCGGACGCAGGCAGAAGATGAGAATGAGGGGTGTGACGATGGGGCTCAGCAACTCCTCCAAGATGAACACCTGAAAGGGAGGGGACGAAGGTCACGACAGCAGGAGGGACTCCAGCCCTCACCACCGAGCTCCCAGCCAGCTTCTAGCAGGCCCTAACTCCAACTCCACTCACTGCCTTGTACTGGAAGAGCTGGGCAAACTCGTCCCGGGTCTGCGAGCGGTGGGCATTACCCTGCCAGTGGTCAGGCATGTAGTGGATGTGCGCGAGGATCACGCGGAGCAGCTGCTCGGGGCAGAACACCATGTGCTGGTCCGGGATAAAGGATCTATGGGATTGGGGTTACGGTGAGAGGTCAGCCTTACCAGAGAAAGCTGGTCAGCTTGCCCCCACCTGCTACCCTGCCCACCTGCACACGGTCACAGTGACCCCCAGGAGTGTAACGGTGGTGAGGACGTGTTCCACAGCTAATACATCTTCGTCGTAGATGGTGAGGGCAATAAGCACGGCCAGGATGGAACCAGCAAAGAAGGCACCATTCTTGGCCAGCAGTGTCAGCAGAGGTGACAAGAAGCAATTCATGTACTTGGAGGCAGGTTTGTAGCCACGGTTCAGGCGGGACTGCAGCTCATGCTCCAGCTCATTGAAGTGGCGGAGGTAGCAGCGGCCGTAAAGTGACCAGCAGCGTGCTCCCAGGGCCCCTGGCTCCCGCTTCAGCACCTCCGCGTAGCTGAAGAAGGCATAGAGGATCTGCCAAATAAGGATGAGGGGGCACAGCAGGAAGTTGGCGACGCCAATCCACAGGATGCGGTTGCTGAGGCGCTGGGCCAGCTCTAGCCGTTGCCCCCCACGCTTGTACTCAGCCTTGAGGCTCCATTCATTGAGAAACAGAGAGCCAGGTCCCCAGAAGAGGATCAGCTCAAAGTTGTACTTGAGGCCACGGGTGAAGAAGACAACTTCCCCCAGGCCGGGCAGGCGGAAGCGCAGGGGCAGGAGGGATTTGTTAACCAGAGCCACCATGTAGTTCTGGAAACGGAGGATGCGGTGGTAGATGTCCAGCTCTGTCAGCTCGCGCTTGTGGATGCAGATCTGGTGCTCCTTCTGGGTCTGCACAATCCGGGCCTGCACTTCCTGCCACGTGCAGTATGGAAGGGCTGACTGTGG
Source organism: Micronycteris hirsuta (assembly GCA_004026765.1). NCBI lineage: Eukaryota > Metazoa > Chordata > Mammalia > Chiroptera > Phyllostomidae > Micronycteris > Micronycteris hirsuta. Next base: position 18,124 of record PVJI01014162.1, read on the forward strand.
GGTGGGGAGAGACGAGGTATGGAAGGTGGGGTCATCGGCCTGACCCCTTGCCCTGCATTAGCTGTGAGGGTCAGGAGTCCTGTGCTTAGCTGAAGGGAGCCCTTAAGCAGACACACCCTGACCGGCCAACGATGGCCGAGGATGCCTGAAGCCCGGGAATATGCCCCAACCATCCCAAACTGCAGAAGATGGCTTGGACTATGGTGCTAACTGCCTAGCTTCCCAGTCTCACCATGGGGATGCGCAGAGCATGCAGGTAGAAGGAGTGGATCTCCCAGTAGCAGCAAATGTTATAGATGAACTTGATAAGCCGGTGGACCCAGAAGACACCAGCAATGACCAGGATGGTGATGAGGGAGCCATTTTCCTGAATCCTGGTAGGGGGAAGAAAGGGGAAAGAGAGGTTCCCTTAAGGAGTCTTGGCAGACATACTGCTCTGCTGGAGGATTCAGTGAGGCTGAGCCTGAGTCTGTGTCCTAAGGAATGTGTTACTGCCTCACATTCCACCCCATTCCCACCTGCTAGCAGAACTATAGGCTTGGATGCCCTCTGAACGGTAGCCCTTACCTGGCACTACAGACTTGGGCAGGCAAAAAGGCATCTGGCAGAGTGACCTTGACGGGCTCGGTAGGGTGGAGACTGTGGTTCACCATCTTGTTGGCAAATAGGATGTCATAGTCCACACAGCTGACCAGAAAGGTGGTGAAGGCAACCACAAAGAGGAACTGCCTGGGGAGTGGGAAGAGGCACACAGCCTGAGAGTCAGAGAGGTGCCAGCGAAGTAAAGTAGGAAAGAGAGACGTCTGGAAGCAGCAGGACGGGATTACGGAGCAGCCTCTGGGAAATGGAAGGGCTGGAGAACTCCCAGTGGGCTATCTCTACTGCGCAGCTCCACAAACAAGCTCCTATTTTTTTCTTCTTAGCTTCAGGCCCTACAGAATCAGTCTGCTTCCTGGCCTCAGAGTAACCTCTGCCACTGCTTACAGGACTCTTTAGAAAGTTTTGTGATTATTACCTCTGGATCCTGATCCCTGATTTCCTTTTGGTAGTTAGCAACCCTTGGGAGATTTGAACTCTTTTCTTACTGAGGGAGGGTTTCCCAACCCCTTCCTCTTGGGCAAGGACATAGGGCTCCTTCCTCTTGAGAAGGCTTTCTGCCCAGCAGCAGGCCTAAGGCAATACAGTGGGTGGCATCTCTGAATGAACCACGTCCATCACATTGGAGCTCCGAGGAAATGATGAAGTCTGAGTTATCTTCACGGAAGAGACAGAACTTGGAAAATTTTCCTCATATGGAAGATTAAAAAAGGTGAAGGCTGTAAATTTTGGTGCCATTCCCAGTCCCCGAACTACAAAGGTTTACAGAATATTGAGCCCAGGACTGAGACGCATTGGCAGGCAGGGCCAGGGATGAGGTCAAGGAGAGGAAAAACTGAGATGTATTCCTTCACCAAAGCATCCATCCCTTTTTATACTTACATGAGCTCAAAGATCTCCCCGATGAGCATACAAGTGAAGCCATTCTTCTGGTGTAGATTATAAACGTGTAATTCTTAAGAAAAAGTGGTTGGTAGAGATAGCAATTAAGAGCACAGACTTTGGTGTCACATACCTGAGCTGAAGTCCTAGCTCTATGACTTTTTAGCCACAGTGACTTTGGCCAAGTACTTAATCTCTTTAATTTTGTCTGCAGTGGTATGTTGGGAATAATAACACCTTTCTCAAAGGATTATTAGGTCTAAGGTAATGCATGTAAAGTATTTAACACAGAGGTGACACAGAATGAGTCAAAAGACATGAATTATTATGGCTATTAGAATCCCGTCAAAAAGGAGGATCCCCCTTGGAGAGTTTCCTTATAAATTACCACCACAAAGTGAAAGGAACGTAGCTCTTGGTAAACGTGGGCCATCACTATCTACAATGACCATTATTTCCTCATCTTTTAGCTTCAAGAGTTCCATCCTTCTTCTAGGGATTGTAGTCAAACCCACCCAAATTTCCCAACAGGGGCCTGGCTCAGAGAGGGGCTAAAGGTCCCAGAGCTCCAACACAGAGACACAAAGGATATTCGAGAGAAGAAGAGGTCAAGGTTTTCGATGTGGTGCCAAGGTGCTGTGTGCACAAGAGCAGAGATGTCAGAGCCCTGAAGGAACACGAGCCCCTGCTCCCACAGCGTTCCTCCACAACTCTCCCCCATACCCAGCTCTGGCTGTCATGGCCAGGGACTCACACTTGCTCCCCTCAGGGACGTGCACCAACGGGTCCTCCTCTCCTGGGGGTGAGTCGCTGTAGGAGGCCTCTAGGCGCTGGTATTCGGTGTCAAACTGCGCCATCACCACCGCCCCCTATCCACCTTATCCACCTGTCAGGAATGAGGAAGAAAAGACCCTGGGTCAGCCCCTGGTGGTGTTTGTCTGCTGCCCTGCCTACTAAATCAAGAGTGAGAAAGAATCTTTGGCCCCTACTACCAGTCTTCTTGGCTCAAAGACAGAGGAGGAGGAGTAATGAAAGGAGAGCAGCAAGCTCAGGGCTTGGGAGACCTTAACTGACCAATGAGGTCAGTCATTCCTAGAGCCTTTACACTTGATCTTAGCCAAAAGGCTGAGAAGCGATTTTCCCCCAGAGCCTTTACTGAGTGTCTGCTGGGGCCTTACTGGCCTGAAGCCAGACTCTGCCCCTTTGGGTGGGGGCTGTTTCATCTTCTATTAGTGGAGAGAAGCCGCCCTCCACCTGCCCTCCTGGAGAACCTGGTCTCCCAAGAAACTGGAAATTTGGAAGCACTTTGTAAACAAAAGTTTGAAATAAGCACATGGCCTTACCAGCTCCATGGACAGTGTCTGCTCCACTCCAGCCCTTGATGTCCTCGCTCTGCAGCAGCTAGAAGAGAAGGTGTCAGGCCCCAGAGAGCAGGGAGTGAGGACAGAAAAAAACCCAACCTTCCCAGGCACCCACCCCAACTAAGAGGGGGCCAAACATGGGGTAGGGGGATACCGTTCCAGCCTAGGGTTATGCACTTTTCCATTTCCTCTGGGAGTACTATACAGGGACACTCCTTCAACTCAAGAAGAGGCTTATTGAGAAGCTGTGAAGACTGAGTCTGTACAGGTCTGAGGTGGGAAGGCCCCTCGGAACTGTTTCTCCATTGCTCCACCTCAGCCTCAGAAATTAGGCCAACAGGGTCCACAAAGCCCAAAGCCCAAGGTGAGAGTCATTTCCGAAGAGGCCCTGCTGGTGGACCCCTTCCCCAGCTTCCCTAGCACTGAAGGCCCGGCAGCAGGCACAGCTCCTGGGTGGGAAGTCCTGACACAGATCCAGGGCAAACTGTGTGTTCCGTAAGTCCACGAAGCCAGGCATGGTCTAGGTGGCACTCACCCAGTCCTGGAGCCCTGGAGCACGGCCCGGCCTGGCCCCGGTGGGATTCCCCGGGTTAGTGAAAAAACCGGGTCCAAAGGAGCTGACCAAACCCTCGGAGCTCACCACTCACCGGGGCAATGTGAACCCAGGGCCCATGGAACCCCGGCCGGCCCCGCCTGGGCTCAAGGGTTCCTGCAGATGTTGGAGGAAGGAGCCAGTCCGCCAGCCGATCCCCCAGGTGGGCTGGGTTGCCTCCCCACACCCAGCAGCCACTCCCCGAGCCCAGGGCGCCCGAGGGTCGCCCGTCACCAGGCCAAGGGCTCGGTTCCCTACAGCGGACAACCTTGCGCGCGGGCCCGCTGCCCGCGCGCGCCCCCGCCGGCGCGCCCCCGCTATCAAAACATTCCGGCTGCGCGCCTGCACCCCGCCCGCGGCGCCCCTACCCCCGTTACCCGCCGCGAGCTCGCGTAGGTCTCCACGGACACCCTTGGTCAGGTCGGCCCGAGCCCTGACATAACCAGTAACCGGTCTCGCTTTTCACCTCAGGAATCGTGACCCGGGTGATTCCAGGGGCTCCGACGGCTCCGTTGGGCTCGACCTGATCCCAAGAGCTAGGCCCGGCGTCTGCCACTCACTGTCACCGCAGCCAGTCTGCCCAATGAGCACAGGGGGTGGAGACACAACGGCCAATTCATGGCCTCGAGGGCGGGGCTAAAGGCTGGAGGCGGGTCTTGAGCCGTCAGAGGACCAATAGGGAGCTCGATGTGGGGCGGGGCCCCTGTGTTGGCGCTACCGTTTGTCCTCTTCGCTGCTCCGTAGTGACGAGATTACTGTGGTGTTGCAGACATCCGGCCTTGGAGCTGGGGATTCTGCGGTGGCGCTCAGCTGCCGGGGACTTGTGGTGCAACCTGAGGGCTGGGAGGAGTACACGTGGATTAGTCATTGCCGGAGCTCAACGGAGGGTTAACGAAGAGCGGTCGATTAGGAACCTCAGTGATTTTATCTCTGTTGAACTCGACTTGAAAGCTGGATGATCCCTCCTGTCACTCTTGAGTGGTCCGAGACTGGGGGTTTGAGAAAGCGGGCTGGGGTTACGTATTAACCCGAAAGCTGACTCCTGGTACCTGGGTGAGGGCCGAGGAGGTGCCTTGCGGCGCGGTGGAGACCGCGGGGGGGGGGGGCAAGGAGGGGCGTCTGGTTTTTCCCCTCTTTTCTGCTCAGCCATGTCGCCGGCTCCCGCTGCAGCCCAGGCTCCTATGTCGGTCTCCCTGTTTGATCTCAGCGTGGATGCTGCGGTCCTTCGGGGCCTGAGCCTGGTGAGACACCCTCCTGGGGAGACTCTGGCCCAGGCTCTGCGGACTTCCTGTTCAGGTATCCGGGAAGATTTGGGGTGGACCCACGAGGAACATGACAGGGCTCTTTGCAGCTTATTTTCCTTCTCCAGAGAATACACTTAGTTTGGTATTCCCGGCTTAGGAGCTCTTGTTGACATCTCTTTCCACGGGATAAAATTTATCTTAAATTCACTCGATCTCTACGTTGTTTCTAGTACAGGCCCCTGAATTAGCTCTAAACAAGTCTCTTGCCATTGCTTATGTCTTGTTTTATTAACACCACTGCCTGCAAAAACACTTCAAAATTCCTAGGTATTTTTCCACAATTCCTAGATATAGTCTAAGTTTAACTGGATTCCAATCAAATCATTCCTTCATGTTGAATATGAAACAACGTATTGATCTTGTACAATTTCAGTTTGTCTCTGGCTATATATATATTTTTTAATCTTTTTTAAAAACAAACTGCACACTGTAATTGGAAATGTAAGCTAAAAAAATGGCATTAGGGGAAGTGACTTTTGCACAATTAAAAATAACCTTACCAAAATGTATTTTCTGCAAGATTATCAAAATCTCTTTGGTTAATTTAAATACAATGCTTGACTTATAGTCATGTTGCACATATCTTTTCAGAAGCATATTTATTGTATAAAGTGATTATTGTGCCATTTATTTCATGATTACTAGACTGTAAATTCCTTGAAGGCAAAGATATGCCATCTCTTTATTTTGTATCCTCCTGTTTTATATGTTAGACACTTAATATAATTCCAGGTACTATGGATTTGGGCTCCCTTTCCACCTGTAATTACCCTTCCCTTATTTAGGTTCAGAGGAGAGAGCAAGCCCAGAAAGAAAACCACTCCAGGGTCCTCTGGATATTGCAGGGAAGTTACTTTGCTCAACCTGTGATCAGACCTTCCAGAACCACCAGGAACAGGTAAAAGCTGCCAGGTACAGAACTAAAGGATAGAAACAAAAGTAAAATGGTGGGTGAGGAGAGGTAGGTATATGATATGTCTTTAATGAATAATGATCCATTTTATAAAAAGATCTTCACCCAAGGATATGTTCATTGATTTTAGAGGGCGTGGAAGGGAGAGAGAAAGAAACATGTATTGGTTGCTTCCTTTACATGCCCCAGCTGGGTATGGAACCCTCAACCTAGGTATGTGCCCTGACCAGGGATCGAACTCACAATGGAACGATGCTCCAACCAACTGAGCCACCTGGCCGGGGCTAAAGGTCCATGTTTTGAATAAGGCAATTGGTGTTACCTGGTCATACTTCCTGGCGTTCTGTTACTGGTCTTGGGTAACATAAAAGGCCAGGCTGGGGCATATTTCCATATTCTGCTTCCCTCATTGATTCCTACCAGAGGGAACATTATAAGCTTGACTGGCATCGGTTTAACCTAAAGCAACGTCTCAAGAACAGGCCTCTCCTGTCTGCCCTGGACTTCGAAAAGCAGAGCTCCACAGGTGATGGCTGGTAGGAGACCTTTGTGGGAGTAGTGCATGGGGGTGGAAGAAGACCCTTGCTTAGGAGCTTGTGGGAAGTTGAAAGTTGGAGCACCAAACTTGGGCGTCTTATGTTTCAGGAGATCTTTCCAGCATCTCGGGATCAGACGACTCAGACTCAGCCAGTGAGGAGGACTTGCAGATACTACATGAGGAGAAGCCTGAGCTTGAGAAGTCTAACCAATCCCGAGGCTTCCGCTCCCATCGGGTTCTTTTCCAAAATGCCCAGGGCCAGTTTCTTTACGCCTATCGCTGTGTTCTAGGCCCTCGCCAGGCAAGTGACAGCACAGGTTGTATGGTTAACTGCAACCTTTGGTATACTTGGCCTAGATTTCCACTTAGCTCAGTCCATTTCTCTCTTCTTCCCCTGCTTCCTGTTGGGTGTGAGTATGATGCTTGACATCACAGTCTTGGATAGAGCAGCCTGGATCTTGGAAGGGTCGAGTGTAATGGAATCAAGTTTGGAAACAGAACAATCTGGTTCAGGTTATGGTTCTACCACTTGATCTGGACTACCTCTACAAGCCTCCTTATTTATAAAGTGGAGACAAGCCTCAGGGTGGTTGTATCAAATGAGCTGTTGCTTGTGAAGCAGTTAGCATTGGCACTTGGTTTCTTACTCTCAATTAATGTAACAGATGTTTGTCCTGCCCTCTGTTGTCAGGTGCCCCCAGAAGAGCCAGAACTGCTGCTACAGAACCTGCAAAGTGGAGGTCCTAGACACTGTGTGGTACTCATGGCTGCGGCCGGGCACTTTGCCGGTGCCATTTACCAAGGGTGAGAGGGTGCTGAGTGGGGGTATGGACGGAGTGGATCCTGTTCAGCTGGGAGTACCAGGTTCCCAATACCAAGTCTTTGTTGCCTGCAGAAGGGAAGTGGTGACACACAAGACCTTTCACCGCTACACAGTGCGGGCCAAGCGCGGCACAGCCCAAGGACTTCGTGATGCCCGGGGTGGGGCTTGTCGCTCTGCTGGAGCCAACCTGAGGCGCTACAATGAAGCCACACTATATAAGGTATGTTAGGTATCTAAGATCTGGTGGTCCACTAATGCACATTTTCCCCTCAATTCATTAAATGTTAACAATAAAAAGGTTGAATCTTGTAGCTTCCAGTCTTTGTTATTTCTGGGTAGACAAAGGTAGAAGAGGATGGATCCCCAGGAATCTTTGTTCTTTCCTTCTTCTTTCTGTGTTAATTTCTACCTTTGACTTTCTATACATGGGGCCATTTTTTGGTTGGAGATTTAGAAATAACAAGTGAAGATATAAAGGACTATACAAGAGAGATTTACCCTCTTCTTTAGGATGTTCGTGATCTGCTGGCAGAGCCAGGCTGGGCTAAGGCGCTGGGGGAGGCTGGGACGATATTGCTGCATGCCCCCCGCTCTGGCCGGTCCTTGTTCTTCGGAGGCCAAGGGGCACCCCTGCAACGGGGGGATCCCCGGCTTTGGGATATCCCCCTCGCTACTCGCAGACCCACCTTCAAAGAACTACAGCGTGTGCTCCATAAGCTGACCACCTTGCACGTCCATGGTGAGCCTTTGATCCTGACCCCCAGACTCCCTAGACCTTCCTGTACCTTCTGACCCAAAGCTTGGGCTCTCATTTCTGCGTCCAGATGATTTCCTAGCTCTAGGACTGCAGCCCAATCACATCTTCATTGAGAAAGACCTGGGCTGGCTCCTCCTCAACTAAACTGGAGCAACATGTTTTGTTTTACGGCAGGAGAAGACCCCCGGGGGACAGTCAGGGTGGACTCACCTCAGGCGCACTGGAAGACAATGAGAGAGAGGAAGAAGGCTATCAAGGAAGAAAACAAGGTCCCCAGTGATGAAAATGAGGCGCTGGGGCAGAATGAGGACTCTCCCGAACAGGGTTTGAACACCATCTGTCAACTGTCAAGTCTCTGTCTGGGTGTCTGTCCTGGAAATGCAATAGCAAATCCCCTACTCTCACTTTCCTGTTCATAGATGAGCCCTTACCCACCATTCACACAGGTCTGATTATAGTATGGGATATGGGGTACTATTTACTGAGACATGTTTAGTGACCTTTCCCTCCTGTTACTTTTTTCCTTGATATATTACTGGTACTCAGAAAAGTCTTAACATGAAGTCGATTTTCTAGCCCTTGGACTGTAGGCCTTACTGGATGCTAAGGACTGCTTCCCTGGCTGTGCTCTTGGCCTGCATAGCTGTCACTGTTCCTGTGCTTTCCTCTGGGTGCACATCCTAAGGCTGCTCATGGGCGAGTCTAGGGACTCTTGTCCTTGCCTAGCTCCTTTGGACTTGCCCTTGTTTGGGCCGAGACCCTCATTTCTTCATGTGACACTGATGGATTTAGCTCTTGATGTGCTACTTTATCTTGGCTGACAATACAAACAATTTTATTTCAAAGTGATCTGTATTATCTTTTTATGTACATTCTTATGCATCTGGGGCAGCCCCTACCCTTCCACCCTCTGCTTTTTCTTCAGATGGATGTAACATGTCAAGTTTTTCCCTAGGTTCAGGGTCGGAGGGAGAAGATGGCTTCCAGGTAGAGCTGGAGCTAGTAGAGTCGACAATTGGAACCCTGGATCTTCGTGAGTGTGAAGTGTTGCCCAAGCGAAGGAGGAGAAAAAGGAATAAGAGGGAGAAAAGCCGAGACCTGGAGGCTGGGGCACATAGGACTCTCCCCCAGCAACCTCGAGAAGAGGTCATCTCACAGCCAGCCAGGGCACATGCAGCCCCTCTGGAGCCTTCCCCGGATGCAGCCAAGGTCCCTGGTCATTCAGAGCTCTGGGACATGCTCCTCGCTGCTTGCCGAGCTGGAGATGTTGGGATGCTGCAAATCTGGCTAGCTGCCAGCCCCGTCGACCCCGAAGTTCTGTCTCTGCTCAATGCCCCTTTGGGCTCCAGTGGCTTCACCCTCCTGCATGCAGCAGCTGCAGCTGGGAGAGGCTCTGTGGTTCGCCTGCTGCTGGAGGCAGGTGCTGACCCCACCATTCAGTAAGTATGGGTCCCCACACTGAGCCCTTTCTATAGAGAAGATGATCTGAGGGCTAATGTTGGCATTGGCTACTTGACAGTATTCTCCTTGGTCTTGTTAGAGGGTGTTTAGAGATGCACAAGGCAAGCTGAACCCGTTTTGGGGGTTTTCACACTTAGGGACTCCTGGGCCCGGCCACCATATACCGTTGCAGCTGACAAATCAACACGGAATGAGTTCCGAAGGTTCATGGAGAAGAATCCAGATGCTTATGATTACAGCAAGGCTAAGGTCAGCTGGGAAAGGAAGAAGCGGCAGAGTGGGAAGCCATCATAGATCTGGGCTGGACCTTTTCTACTTTCCTACTGTTTTACCAAGGGCAGTTTGTATAGTTCTTACCTCATACTTTCCCGGAAATCCTCCAGGTGCCAGGGCCACTGACGCCAGAAATGGAGGCACGGCAGGCTACGCGGAAAAGGGAGCAGAAGGCGGCCCGACGACAACGGGAGGAACAGCAGCGGAAGCAGCAGGAGCAGGAGAAGCGGGAACAAGAAGAGCAGCAGCGATTTGCAGCTCTCAGCGACAGAGAGAAGGTGAGGCTGGAGGTTCTCTCTTCCACAGCGAGACTTCCTCGGAGGTGTAATCCCTTTCCAGTGTGCAGCTGTCACTTCTAGGGTACCCTGTCCACCCTTGGAGCCTTGTCCTTAACACGTCTCTCCCCCTCAGAGAGCTCTGGCTGCCGAGCGGCGACTGGCTGCCCAGCTGGGAGCCCCTGCCCCCCAGATCCCTGACTCTGCGATTGCCAATGCCCGGTACGTGGAGAGGCGGGAGTGATGGGTGGACCATAATGTTGGGGCAAGTTGACTGAGTGCCTACATAGAGAGGTTGTTGAGGGGATTTGAGAAGTTCTTTGAACCTTTGGAGTGAAAACAGAAATGGCAGGAGGGATGGGGAGAACTTGGATTGGAAAGTTCCTGGGGTACCTGTGCATCCGTTTTTCTTCCTCTGTTCAGACGCTGCTGGAGTTGTGGGACATCCCTCCAAGGTCTCATTCCCTTTCACTACCTTGACTTCTCCTTCTGCTCCACACGCTGCCTCCAGGATCATCGCTGCCGGGCCGGGAAGCCCTCTTCCTGACCCCTCACGGCTCCACCTGGGGTCAGCTCTAGCCCCTGAGAGGGCACATTCACACTGGTCCTAGGTTTCCTCCTCCCCGAGAAACCAGGGCATTTGGGAGATTAGGGTGAGACTCAGGAACCAGGGCAAAGATGGCCACAGAGGTGTGTGGAGCTGGTACTGTCTCTGGAACTTTAATTACAATGAAGTTTTTGGTAAGGGAACTGCAGTTATTCAGTTCTTGTGGCCTTTGATTCTTTGTGGTCACCGTGGCCAGCACCAAGGGATCCTCGTGTCCCAGGTCCAGGGGTTATCTTTTTTTCAGTGCCCACTTAACTCCATTGGTTCGGGGGCACTTGGTGTATCACCTGAGAGGGAATAGATATATGTCTTATGCAATGTGCTATTGAGGATAGGACTATCCAGGAATTGGATTTGGGGTTGGGGAGGCACATTTTCTAGCTCCAGCAGTGTGATTTTGTTGAGAGTTCCCCCAGGAAACAGCAGGGGTCTTGGCACGTAGAGGGTCTGCTGTGGCCCCCTCTTTGTCCAGTACCGGCCCAAGTTAAACCCATTGATCCAGACTTGGCCCTGGGGGGAGGGAGGAGAGAGGGAAATAAATGGGCAGTTCTTAAGGCGGTAGAATCACCCCCGTTTGGGTTTATAATCAGAGGAATAATTTCTGATACCCCTTCCATGATTTTCCTGTCTTACCACCTCCCCACCCCCCACCCCCCATCAGCAATACCTTGGTCCATCCAGGTAGAAAGAGAAAAGTGTCCCCGCCTGAGTCCAAAACTGGAAATGTTGTGGAGTAGAAGGTAGGGCCGGAGGGAGTTTGAGGGTGAGAGCTTTTTGGCAATTGGAGGGGAAACAACAACTTTACAAGCTTATCAATTTTCAGAGGGAACGTCAGCCACTGGGTAAGGATCGTTTGCCCCAGAACTGGTGGCTCTAATAGGCCCTGTGAAGAAGGTAAATGAAAGTTCAGCACTCAGTGACCTCTAAGCCGAAAGGGTCCCTAATCAAGCCCCAAGATGCAGCTAGTAGCCATGTCCACATCCCCACAAGACACGACTTTGCTAAGGACGGGGCTCTTGCTTTTATCTTCCATCAGGCCTCTCTCCAACGGAGTGTGGTCATAAGGATATGGGGGAGAAGGGACGGGCAAAGCTAGCTCACCTTGAAGTCACTGTGGTTAGACCCAAAACTGAGCCTCCCCATGTTCTCCAGCAAGATATCCAGCGTGGCCCCCATTTTCCCCGTCAAAAATAGTTTGTGTTTTGTGCTTCGTTCCAGAACACCCTGGAACACCTGTGTATGAGAGGATCTTGAGGGGAAGGGCTCAACATCCAGCTCCCAGCCACCAAACAGGAAGCCACGTTAGGACACTTACTTGGAGGGCAAAGAGAATGTAGCCCATCTATCAATTACCCAACTGTTCTGGGGCCTCACCCTCAGTCAACCTCTTTCTTGTCTCAGCTGGATAAGCTGGACCCCCTGCAAACGTGGGCAGGCAGTGGGAAAAGGTAGACGGGAACCTAAGGCTTAAGGGTGCTTGGGAGGAGAGGAAGGTGGGGCTCACAGGTGGCCTGGAATTAGGTGCGTACCCCATCCACCATCACGTAGGCACGGTCATGGACTCCATTGTTCGGCACCCAGAATTGTGTTGGCTCAAAAACAGTGTGGCTTAGATAGGTCCGGTACAACATGAAGCCGAGGTCCTGGGTGAGGAAGATGAGCACTTAAGATAAACTGGGATAAAAATAATACTGTGGGGACTTCCGACAAGATGGCAGCATAGGTGAACGCACCATGCTTCCTTGTACAGCCAAACAAGGAAAAAAACAGAAATTTATCTAAACAAAAACAGCCAGATCTGACAGAAAATCGAATTGAGAGGAAGCCCGACAACCAAGGAATTAAAGAAGATACATTCATCTAGTCTGGTGAGCCGGGAGGAGCAGGGCGGATGGAGAGCACTCGGTGACCCCGCGGCGAGCTGGTGAGCAGACGGCAGGACCGCGGTTAGAGGGGCAGTTCCCGTGGGGCTGCAGCACACCCAGATGGGGGTGCCTGACCGAAGCATGGCCAGGGCCCGGCTCATCCGGACCCAGCGGGGCCGAGACTGGTGGACCGGGCAGGCCGGCATTTGCGTGCAGACAAACCGGGAGAGAAAGCAGGGCACAACCCATCCGCGCAGATTGAGAGCACCTGTGGGGGTGGAGTCGGTGGCAGGAGGAACTCCCGGCCTCACAGGAGAGTTCACTGGGGAGACCTGCAGGAGATTGGAGCTGTGCAGCCCATCCACCAACCCTGGAGCGACCCCCGGAGCCAGCGCAGAGGGGCTCGAATTGCTTGCGGGAGGCGGTGTGGGTGTGGAGAGCGGAGCAGGCGCCATTGTGTGCTCAGGTCCCGCCCCCCCAGGCTAGTCACAGCACTACTACTGTGAGTTTCCCTGCCCAGGTGAACCCCAAGGCTCCGCCCTCCTTACAGTAACAGACTCACCAAGGGAAAAAAAATGGCCCAAAGAAAGGAACAGAAGAAAGCTCCAGAACTAACCGACCAAGAAATAGACAACTTATCAGATGCACAGTTCAAAACCCTAGTAATCAGGATGCTCACAGAATTCGACGAAAAATGATCGAAATTGCTTGAACAAATGAGGAGAGATCTGCAGGGAACCAATAGGGATAAGGAAACTGGGACTCAAATCAACAGAGTGGACCAGCAGAAAGAAAAAAAACAGCCAACCAGAAAAGGATGAAGAAACAAGAATTCAAAAAACGGAGGAGGGGCTCAGAAACCTCCAGGACATCTGTAAACGGCCCAACATACGGATCATAGGGCTGCCAGAAGAAGAAGAAGAAATCCAAGGAATTGAAACCTTATTTGAACACATAATGATGGAGAATTTCCCGAAGCTGGCAAAGGAAATAGACTTTCAGGAAGTCCAGGAAGCTCAGAGAGTCCCAAAGAAGTTGGACCCAAAGAGGAACACACCAAGACACATCATAATTACCATACCGAAGATTAAAAATAAGGAGAGAATCTTAGAAGCAGCAAGAGAAAAGGGGACAGTTACCTACAAAGGAATTCCCATAAGACTGTCAGCTGATTTCTCAAAAGAGACCTTACAGGCAAGAAGGGGCTGGAGAGAAGTATCCCAAGTCATGAAAGGCAAGGACCTACATCCAAGAATACTCTATCCAGCAAAATTTTCACTTAGAATGGAAGGGCAGATAAAGTGCTTCTCAGATAAGGTCAAGTTCAAGAAGTTCATCACCACCCAGGCTTTATTGTATGAAATGTTAAAGGGAGTTATGTAAGGTATGGAGGAATATCAACAGGGGAGTGGTTGGGGGAGAGGGTGGGAATGGGGCACAGAACAGGTAGCATAAATGGGAGGTAGACAACAGACAGGGGGAGGTTAAGAATAGTATAGGAAGTACAGGAGCAGAAGGACTTATGTGTATGACCTATGGACAAAACTAAAGGGTGGGGAAAGGGGGAGGTAAGGGGGTGGAGGGCAAGAAGGGGGGAAGGGTGGGACAACTGTAACAGCATAATCAATAAAATATAGTTTAAAAAAATGATACTGTGGGGAAGATGTGGAACTTAGGGAACCTTTGGCTATAGCTGTTGAGGAAGGCTGCCTTACCCACCAGATGAGGGATTACGCCTTACCTGCTTGACAGCCTCAAAGGTCATTGGCAAAACTGAATGGATGGGCCCTTCGGGGCACAGGAGGTGCAGAAAATCCAGTAAATATCCAACCTATTAGAATAAGGGGACAGCAAAAGAAAACAGAATAAGGGGGCAGTATCGGAATAAAAGGGACGTTTCAGAATAGGGAGCAGACAGGATAGAGGGCTATTTAGAGAATAATAGAATAGAATCAAGAGATGGGGAGCAGCTTACCAGGTGCAGGGTCAAAGGTCCGAGCATCATCTTAGGGCTGGGGGGAGGTAAAGGTCCCAAGGGAATTTCCTGAAACTGAGCCCAAATTCTCTCAGGAGCCATATAAAAACTATACAACTCCTATTTCAAGACCCTAGCACAGGGTTCTTAACCTGGGGTGCAGGGAAGGGCTCCAGGGGTCATAAAGATCCTGTAATTTTGCGCATACTGGTGTGTATCTCCCCAGGAAGTCCCCCTTGGGCAAGTGAGAAATGCTTCCATGGGACGCTCACAGGGCTCTGTGGTCCAGACAACTACAAGTGATTTCTGGGAACCCTTTACAAACAATTTAGGCACTCTCTTCCCCCAGATTGATAATAGCTTTTAGGGCTTAATGAAGTGGTAGGGCACCTGGCTGATGACATTTCGAAGAGCAAAAAGCTTAGGTGTGGCATCCCCTGCTTCAGATATTGGTGCATCATAGTCATAGCTGGTAGTGATTGGAAGGAAGCGTCCCTTCTCATCAGCACCTGTTGCCATCAGAGGGGGGCGCTATGTCCACATCCAGCTTTCTTCTAGATATCCTAATCCACCCAGCCTTCAGATTCGAATTTCTTGCTATGTCTCTGCTTCCACCCCTCACGCCATCTGGACTCACCATTCCAGTATCCAAAGTTGGTACCTCCATGAAACATGTACCTGAAGTGGGGGAAAGTGGGGGGAAAGGCACAGCTGACCCATGGAATCTTAACTTTCATCCCCAACACCCAGTTCCAGATTCAGTTGACCCCAGTGTCTCCAGTTACATGTTCACATTGGCTCCCAACTTCAGCATGTTCTCCAGTCCTTCGGTTACAGCTCTAATGGACCGTGTGGAGTGATTCTGGCCCCAGTAATCCAGCCAGCCTGTGTAGTACTCAGAGTTCACCTAGTGGGAAGGGAAAGGAGCCATGAGCAAGATGGGGAACCGTACTCGACCCATTCCCAACCCCGACTCTTGCCTTGATTGCCCTTCCTTCTGGCTTCTCACCAATGGCCCGTGGGGTTCATACACCCTTTGCAGGGCAAACATTTGGGTCATGTTTTCAGCTGCAGAAAGGAGGCACAGGTGAAAAAGACATCACAGAAGAGGTGCCCCATCCCCAGGCTCCACTCCAAACCCTTGCTCAGGAGACCTGGGCCAAAATCTACAGTGGTATAGAGTCCCTTCAGAGAGCCACATCTCAGTCCTTCAGGCCCATCTGTGGTGAAGAGCAGGATCTTCTCTCCCAGCAGTGCACGGAAGAGCCCAGCCAGGTACCTCATGTAGCTGAAGTCGCAGGCCCTATAGCTACCGTATTCATTTTCCACCTGCCAGGAGAAAGGAAAAGTGGAGCTCAGCCATGAGGTGGAGAAGGTTCAGCACCCCTGGCACCTCCTTCCCCTTGCCCAGTCAACCCTCCACTTGTACCTGAATGCTAATGATGTTGCCCCCATTGTGGTAGAGCCATGGATATATCTTGGGCAGCAATACCTTGAACCAGGACTCCACTGCAGCAAGGAAGTCTAAAGGAAGGAGCAGTGCTCTGCTCATTGGGGCACCACCACCTCCACAGCCCCCACTCCCAGCACTGACGCTAGCGGCTTCGCTCGGGGCTGCCTGACCTCTGCGCCAAAGTCTAGGTCCTGCTTGCCCACAGCTAAACGTGGGAAGCAGTGACTCTTGTGAGAAGCAGCTCTCAACCCTAAGCTCTTATATATCTGCACGGCAAGAAAATTTGAGCACAGGCAAACTTAAAGCAGTGTTTCTTATAAATTTATTTTTTTTAAAGATTTTATTTATTATTTATTTTCAGAGAGAGGAGAAGGGAGGGAGAAAGAGCAATGTATGGTTGCCTCTCACATGGCCCTCACTGGGGACCTGGCCCGCAACCCAGGCATGTGCCCCGACTGGGAATCGAACCGGGACCCTCTGGTTCCCAGCCCGCGCTCAATCCACTGAGCTACACCAGCCGGGCCTTATAAATTTATTTTTTAATCGTAAGAAAAATGATAAACACACCGGCATGGAGCTATTATTATGTAATCAACATACACTTGAGATTGCTATGAAGTAGCACGGGAATTCACAGAAGTATAAAATGTCTGACCTGCACCTCGACGACTTAGATCATGAACTGAATGATCATTATACTAGCTATCATGCCTTAAATTCTCAACTGCTATTTGTGATTTTTGTTGATTCACCCTCATAGTCTTCCTGAGTGTTATTACCTTTGCCTGACACTTTCTCCTCACTCTCCTTTACCTAGCCAACTCCAGCTCAGTCTTTAGGTCTTAACTTATATTTCACTTCCTCAAGAAAGCCTTTGATATCCCAGATTAGGGTAGATCTCCGTTACATGCTCGCCTGTCACCTCATACTTCTCTTCCAAGCACATAACCAATTGTAGTAAAGCATGTATTTCTATAACTGTTTCCTGTTGGTCTCCCTCACTAGTGAGCAGCGACTGTCAGGTTCATTTGCTTGGTTCATATCATTGAGGACAATGCCTAGCAGATACCAGGTTCTCGAAGGTAGATTTGATGAAAGATATTTTGGAGGATATTTTTGTATTCTTAAAAGATTTAGCTCTGGCTGGTGTGGCTCAGTGGATTGAGCTCTGGCCTGTGAACCACAGGGTCACTGGTTTGATTCCCAGTCAGGGCACATGCCTGGGTTGCAGGCCAGATCCCCAGTAGGGGGAGTGCGAGACGCAACTGCACGTTGATGTTTCTCTCCCTTTCTTTCTCCCTCCTTCCCCTCTGCCTAAAAATAAAATTTAAAAAGATGTAATTCCTTTGTATTTTGTGTGTTCTGTATAAAGGAGGCCCAGGTTTTATTGCCTTCTTTAATTCAAGCATACATTAAATTTCATTCAACAAATATTTATGGGTGGTGACTAAGCACCAAGCACTGTTTTAGGTGTTAGGGACATAGAATAGAACAAAACAGACAAAAATCTCTGCCTTTGTGGAATTTCCTTTCCAGTGAGGGGAGCAGATAATAAGTTAAGAGGTACAATATATAGTGAGTTAATGCCAAAGAGAAGAAGTAAATCGGGGAAGCAAGATGTAAAACGGTGCAGTGGGGGAGCTCAAATTGTAAAGGGTGGCCCAGGGAAGGCCTCACAGTGAAGGTGACTCTGCCAGAAGCCCTGGTGGAAGTGAAGAGCAGCAACGAGGCCAGTGTGAACCACGAGAAGAGGAGGTGACTGGGCGAACTGGGCAGGACCGAATAGACCATCTGAAGGGATCTATGGTCTGGAATGACATGATCTGATATATGGCTAAACATATGTTAACAGCATCACACTGGTTGCTGTATTGAGAATAGACTACATGGGGGAAGGGCAAAGAAGAGAAATCATTTAGGAAGCTATTAAAATAACCCAGCTGAGAGAGGTGGTTTGGACCACGGTGGTGGCAGCGGAGGTAATGAGTAGTAGTTGAATTCAATATATTTTGAGGGTAAAGCTGACAGAATTTTTTGATGGATTAAATGTGGGGTGCGAGAGAAAGAAAGGCATGAAGAATTACACCATAATGTTTAGTCTGATAAGTTGGAAAACAGATTTGCCATTAACTGAGATGGGGGGGATTGTAGGAATTGCTGGCTTGGGAGGCAATAACAAGAGTTTAGTTGTATCATTACAAGTTTTAGATCTCCGAATGCAGAAGTCACGCAGGCAGTTGGAAATATGTATTTGGAGGCCAAAAGAAGGTCCTGGAGATAACATATTTCAGATTCACGAGCTATCAGAAGGAATTTAAAGGTGCGCAAATGGATGAGATCATCCAGGGCATGAACAAAGAAAAGAGAAGCATCCAAGCACTGAGCCCTGAAACACTCACGCATTTACCAAAGACTGAGTAGTGGCCAGAAAGGTTGTAGGGCAGGTGGGGGCAAAAACGAGCAGTGTGGTATCGTGAAAGCTGAGAGAAAAATGGATTTCAGGGGAGAGTGGTCAGCTGTGCCGAGTGCTGCTGACTGGCCAAGGAGGATGGGGCCCAAGAAATCACCATGGAGTTAACAATAAAGAGGTCACTGGTTTTCTTGAGAAAAACAGACTGCATGCTGGTGTTCCATCAGTACTTTATCTTTTTAAATGTATTTCATAGTCAGTTGAGTTTGGGAAATGCCTTAAGGAACATAAAGCTCTCCAGTATTCTGAAAGGTAGAACAGCACCTGGAGAGTCCTCAGCAGATATAAAGTGTTTACCAGAGCGATCTTTTTAAATATAAAATTATTCCCTTGCTCTAACGACTTCCTATTTGCACCTGAAACGAAATCCAAACTCCTTAAAATATTAGGCACCTCGCAGCTTAATCCCGAGTTCATCTTTTCCTTCTCTACACTTTCCCCAGGTGATGTCTCAGCACCCAGAAACGTGAGTGCCATCTTTAGACTGGTAATTCCCAAACTTAACTCAGATCTCTGCCTAAGCTCCACACTCACATATCCTATTGCTTACTTAAGATTCACACTTGAGTTATAAATAATAAAAATTGAACCCCCCCCCCACCACCACAAAGTCGTTCCTTTGCCACTCCTTGTCTTCTCTCTCCCCTCCCTATCAGTAAATAGCACCACCATCTGGACTGGCCAGAAACTGCACTCCTTTCTCTCTAGACCCTACTAGCGCTCTCCCCTCCCCCACCTCCCCCGTTAAAATCTATCACGAAGTCCTGGTGTGTTATCTCCAATCTATATCTCAGTTCTGCTCTCTTCTCCCCATTCCCTCCACCACCACCAGCACCGTAGTGTAGGAGCCGCTGACTCCTCACCATCATGCTCACCCCCCCCCCCCAAGCCACCCTCCACATCCAGGCTGAAGCCATCTGAAAACGAACCCAATCACGTCACATCTCTGGTTAAACTCTTTCAATGACTCTCCACTGTGCTGAGAATAAAATGCAAACTCCTCACATCGGCCCCCGAGATCCTGCTTCAGCAGTTACATCCATCTCTGCTTGCACATCACACCGCTCTTCCCCTTACCCACTCTGCTCCAGCGACGCTGGCCTCAACCATGCCATGTTCTTCCCCATCTCTGGGCCTCAGAACATCCTGTCCCCTCTATCCGGTCGTTCTCCCCACTCTTCACATGACCAGAGCTTTTCCTTCTCTCTGGTCAACAGAATGTCATTTTTTCAAAGAAGTATTTCCTGACCTCTCCACCTAAAAGAGGCCCTCTCTATTATTCACCATCTCAACTCCCTGTCTATTTTCTTGTGTGGTATTTTTACAACTTGTTTGGGTTTAAAAACCTGTTTCTTCTGCTATACTCGAAGCCCCACTGCACAGGGACTGGGTCTGTCTGGTTCCCCAGTTTCTAGCATTCTGCTGGGCATGAGGGAAACAATATGATCTCCAGTGTGGGGACGGTCTCTTCTGTTTGGGGCACCCAAGTGACCCATCTGTCATTGTTATTTGCTTTTTTCTGTGTTAAAAAATTTTTTTAAATTATTTCTTTTTAGAGAGAGGGGGAGGGAGGGAGGAGAGGGAGAGAAACATCAATGTGTGAGAGACCCATCAATTGGTTGTCTCTTGCATTCCCCCAAGTGGGGACTTGGCCTGACTGCAACCCAGGCTTGTGCCCTGACTGGGAATGGAACCAGCAACCTTTCAGCTCACAGGCCGGCGCTCAGTCCAGTGAGCCACACCAGCCATGGCTATGTGTTAATTTTTTTTTTGTCTCAACTTACCTGGATCTGAGGTTCTCAAATGAATGTTAGGTTTACGAAGCAACCAGGCTGGGAGACCCCCCTGAGAAAAACATAAAGACAACAAAGAAGTATGGGTTTTGTTGCCCGAGAAGAAGTTAAATACTGTACTGAAAGTGGCCCTAGAGGATGGGCAGAAGTAAGTAGCCCAGGAACCCCATGTGGGTGGCTTTGGTTCTGTCCCTTCTCCAACTAACTCACCATCTCCCACTCTGCACAGATGTAAGGTCCCGGTCTCAGTATGACCAACAGGTTCGCTAAAGATGCCTCATTCAGAAATGCAATGAGATCCCGGCTGCCGTTAAAGTTATAGACCCCAGGCTCTGGCTCATGGTAGTTCCAGGGCACATAACTGAGAAAGGAAGAGGTTAACAGGGCCCAAGGCGGGCATGGGGAGATGCCCAGGAGGCAAAAGGGCTCCTGGCCTTGCAGGAAATCTCCACGAAAAAGCTGTCAGAAGGAGGTCCTGGCCCACTCTTCCCCACTCTTTGCCTGGAAGTCCTGGAACTCTACCCCCTCATCATACCCAGCCAGTCTTCCTGTCCCGACTCCCTTTTTAAGGGGGTGGTAGGAAGAGTAAATCCCACCCCTCTCCTGAGCCCTTCTTACAACTGTATGGCGTTGAGGCCACTCATTTTCATCTTGAAAAGCCGGTCTGCCCAAAGCACCCGAGGTACCCGAAAGTAGTGAAGGCTGCCAGACACGTAGCGGAACGGAGCCCCGTCCAGGAGGAATCTATCATGCTCCCAATCCACTACGAACGAACGACTGTCTGCCTGCAGAGAGACCGTGCACGGTAGAGGTCTGGAGGAAGCGGGAGCGGAGCCGGGGCGCGGGTTGGGGTGCCGGCCGCTGCTCTGCTCAGTGTTTTGTTATTTTCACTTTCTCTCCTACGTCTCACCGCAGACTAGTTCAGTCCTCTCCTCTTACCTGGGGCAGCAGCAGCGTCAGGGGCAGCAGCAGCAGCAGGGAGGGAAGACAGAGCGGCTTTTCGGGAGCCATGGCGCTTAGACGGCGGTCCAGCTGTCACGTGGCGGATTCCTGGGAGGAAACCTCAGCGAGCAAGGAGGGGCGGAGACCACCTCAAGTTGCCAAGCAATTAGCTGGCCTGGCTGGGTCTCCGGCTACGCTACCAGCTTGTGAAATCCTCTACATCTTGAACCAGTTTTATCAGCCTCGCCTGGGAGCTTGTTAGAATTGCAGCGTCTCAGGCCCTACCTCAGACTTACAGAACCAGCATTTGTATTTTAACCAGATTCCAGGTATCGTGAGCACATTCAAGATCGAGAAGCAGGGCTCACTGGCCTGAGCTCCCTAAGGGCTGGGGGTGCCTTGTCCATCTCGAATCCTCAGCCTCTAGTACGGGCCCACACATGGCAGGTTACATCTAGATGACTGTCAGAACCAGGGAGGCTAAGACAGGGTCAGAACCAAGGGAAACTGTAGGAAGACCATCCCAGTCCTGTGTAAGGGAGGCAGTGGGGAGGTAGGTTACGAAACGGATCTTTTTTCCCCCGGAGAGCCCAGTTTCAAACACCACCCAGGATACTCCATCTTCTTTGGATGTGTGCTCCTTTTGCAATTTATCCCTGCCTGCCTGGACAAAGAGCTGTCGAGGACAGCAGCTCGGTGCCAAGGCTTGGGAATTTGCGAATTCCCATTATTCCTGCCTTCACAGTCCCAGGTGTGGGATGTGAGGACCAGGGTAATAATAAAAGTAATAATAATAACAACAATAATAATAATTCTGCGTGACACTTACTGAGGGCTATGAGTCAGATATTTTGCTAGGCACTTCACATATCATTTAGTCTTCATACAATTCCATAAGGTAGATAATTACCATTTGCTTTTTACAGATGAGGAAAGTGAGGGACAGAAACATTAAGCAGCCTGTCCAAGGTCACATAGCTAGTTTAGTAGAATTGGAATTTGAACTAGGCAGTCTGTCCTCATGGTTCATGCACTTAACCTTAGGTACTAGTCTATTTAATAAATAGGAAAAGTGAGGTTAAATGACTTGTTCGAGGTCACACACCTAGGAGGCTATTATTAACGACCAGATTTAGACCCTCGTCTGGTTCAAGAGCCTGAGCTCTTAATCAGTGAGACTAGGGTAGTGGGATATAGGCCGGAGCCCCCAGAGTTGTACAGATCAGAGCTCCAGGAGTCCAGGTGGCCCCCACCCACTCGGGCTGGACGGTAGTCGGCCACCCAGCGCGCCGGAGGTATGAGGCCTCCTACCTCCGGCATTGGGAAATGGAGGTCCTGGGGGCCTTGGCTTTGGCCCCCCTTGGCGTAGGTGTTTGCGTCCTGACTCCTACTGTAGGCCAGGTGTGGAACCCTCACTCGGGTCCCCGAACCCGTCCTCCCGCAAGCCTAACCCGTCCGCTTGTCAGCTCTGCGCCCCTACATTGCCCGGATGCTCGGCGGTTGCTAGGATACCGCGGGCTGTTACGCAGGCGCGGAATGATGACACCACCACTGCTTCCGGTCCCTGGCGCTTCCCTCCTGCCCAAGCCAGGTCAGTGGGGGAGCTGGGCTCACTTACCTGGGGTGTACACGCAGAGGCCTGGGTGGGCTCTGCCAGCGATAGGCCCGAGCCTCCCACCTCCTGGGAACTACGCTCTACCCTTGCCTTCGCGGCCCGATGGGCGTGGGAGCCGGGGCCGCCCGAAGGCGGGCTGGTGGTGGAGGAAGCGGTCTGGTAGTTACTGCGTGGCCTGAGGCTTTAAGGCATCTGATCCCAGCCTCCTTGGAGATGGTATCGGCAGGGCCCGTTTTCTTTAGATTCCGACACCTGGGCCTGATCTCTCCACATTAGTACTTCAGGGGCCATCTGGATTGTGCGATCCTGCCGTTCTTTTCCTTTCAGCATGATCCGGCGGGGCCCCAGCGCGTCGCCTGGGAGAGCCCACTCAACCTGGACGAACCCATTGGCAGCCACAGACCGCCCTTGAGGAGGATGACTAAGACATTATGGGTCACGCGCTGTGTATCTGCTCTCCGGGAACTGTCATCATTGACAATAAGCGCTACCTCTTCATCCAGAAACTGGGGGAGGGGTGAGTGTTTGGAAATCATTAGTCCCCAGGATTATGGTGATTGAAGGACAGCGAACTGCACCTGATAGTGGCAAAAGGTTTTATTCTGTCACCTATCCTTTAACTCACCTTACAGAGCCCTAGTGACATCCTAGTCAAGAAAGTTCTGGAACCAGGCCTCCTACTCCACCTTTTGTGACCTGGATAGGCCATGGTTTCTTCATTTGCTTAGTGGAGATAATTACTATCTTGCATCACTGATGGAGCAGTAAGGATTAAAGGAGATAATGCATATAAAATATCTCACCAGTGCCTGGTCCACAGCACTTAATAAATGTTAACTATTCGTTAACGTTTATTGAGCATCTGTTATGTGCAGAGCACTGGGTTATGATCACAGGACCTCAAAGGTTACTGTGTCCCAGCCCTAGAGCTCAAAGTGTAATAATCTTCAGGCTTCTCATAGAGTCACATCTTGGGAGGGTTTCTATTAAATGGGAAAGACACCCCCTTTCTCCCCAGGGAATTCTTCTGGGTCCAGGCGGTGTGGGAGATGACCGTGGTCCTTCACTGACCCCTTTGGCCCACAGTGGGTTCAGCTATGTGGACCTAGTGGAGGGGTTACATGACGGACACTTCTACGCCCTGAAGCGAATCGTGTGTCACGAGCAGCAGGACCGGGAGGAGGCCCAGCGAGAAGCAGACATGCATCAGCTCTTCCAACACCCCAACATCCTTCACCTCGTGGCTTATTGTCTGAGGGAGAGGGGCACTAAACATGAGGCCTGGCTGCTGCTACCCTTCTTCAAGGTCAGAAAGTCTCCTGGCTGTGGAGGGGTTGCAACAGAGCCACCAACCAAGAGCTATGTGAGGAAGCAGAGGCTGTGTCCTGGGTTTGACCACTTCACATTTGGAGTTTAGAGGAATCCAAATGGGACTGTAGGGTGTGTGGTGTGTGTGGTGAGAAGGTTGACAGGCTTTTGACATGGGGAAGGCTCAGGGAGCAGAGGCTCGAAAAACAGTTGTGGGCATACTTGTGTTGCAGAGAGGTACGCTGTGGGACGAGATAGAGAGGCTGAAAGACAAAGGCAACTTCTTGACTGAAGAGCAAATCCTTCAGCTGCTGCTGGGTGTCTGCAGAGGTCTCGAGGCCATTCATGCCCAGGGTTATGCCCACAGGTCAGTGGGAGGGCCCTGTATGCTTTCTGGGGCAGAAAGGAAGAGCTCCATCAAGAGAAATGAGAAATCTCGGCTCTCCTCCCAAGCAACGGACCCCATAATTTTTTTGCCCCCCTGGGACTCTAGCCTCCTTGTCCAGGGATGCTAATGGATCATTTCCACTTCCTGACAGGGACCTGAAGCCCACAAACGTCTTGCTTGGAGATGAGGGGCAGCCGGTTTTAATGGACTTGGGTTCCATGAATCAAGCACGGATCCATGTGGAGGGCTCCCGCCAGGCTCTGGCTCTGCAGGTAAGAGTCTCCAGGTTCCTTTGCCCACCTGTTCCCCATCCTTGACCTCTTCTGGTGCATGCCCCACTTTGGTCACATGACCATAACCTTTGCCCCACTTCTGAACTGAGGGGTCACTGTTCCAGGACTGGGCAGCCCAGCGGTGCACCATTTCCTACCGGGCCCCGGAGCTGTTCTCTGTGCAGAGCCAGTGTGTCATCGATGAGCGGACTGATGTCTGGGTGAGGAGCGGGTGGGAGTCTGGGTGGGGAGGGGTGCTGCTCTGCACCTACTGTGGAGCAGAGGAGCAGGCCTTTGGTTTCCAGTGCATGGGGCCCCAGGAAAGATGTATGTCCCCATCCCCCTCGACTTCCTTCCTGGCAACTGTCACTGACACTGTACTTAATTGCTCAGGAAGTGGTATAACCCTGCCCTTTGAACAGGGTCGGTACAGTTAAGTGTTGGGGCTGAAGACAGAGGCTAAACAAGGGGAGCAGAGGCTTCCAGCCACCTGGCAGTTTCTCTGTGCCCTGGTGGGGTCACGTGGCTGAAGTCAGCATAGTCCTTTCAGCTCACGTAGCCTCCTTTCACTACGGAATTAAGAGCGGAGTTATAACCTTCATGGATCCCCTTCCATGGAGTAACCAAGCTATGCTCAGTCCCTAGGCTGTGTGTTATACGCTATGATGTTTGGAGAAGGCCCGTATGACATGGTGTTCCAGAAGGGCGACAGTGTGGCCCTGGCTGTGCAGAACCAACTCAGCATCCCGCAGAGCCCCAGGTGAGCGGTGGAAGGGCACCCAGCACCTCAGACTCTCCCTGACATCATTGGAGCCTCGGCATGGTGGAGGGGTGCCCCCAGTCACCCAGCGCTCCTCCCTCTGCAGGCATTCTTCGGCATTGCGGCAGCTGCTGGCCTCAATGATGACCGTGGACCCCCAGCAGCGCCCTTACGTTCCTGTCCTCCTCAGTCAGTTGGAGGCACTGCAACCCCCAGCTCCAGGCCAGCACACTACCCAAATCTGACCAAACCAGTGGCCACGTTTAGGTGGCCCCTGTGCCTTGGAACAAGTCTGCCATCCCTCACTGGAATCTCTGTCCTTTCTGTCCAGACCTGCTCTCTTATAGTTGAGGGCAGCAGGGCTGGGGTGAGTCAGCTCAGTCTTCTATCTCTGCTCTGTTCTCTTACCCCCCAAACAACTGGACAGGGAGCCTCAGTTGAGGTGGGTGAGGGTGGGGTATGGGGAAAGGGAAACTGAAAGAATATGGTAAAGGCTCCAAGTAGGACTGCTGAACTTACATCACGGTCTGCCTCCAAGTCTGGGAGCAGGAGAATGTATAAATAATAAAGTGAGCCCTGCCTGCTCTGGCTCAGTGGATTGAGTGCAGGCTGTGAACCAAAGGGTCGCCAGTTTGATTCCCAGTCGGGGCACATGCCTGGGTTGCTGGCCAGGTCCCCAGTAGGGGGTGCACGAGAGACAACCACACATTGATGTTTCCCTTTCTCTCTCCCTTTCTCTCTCTCTAAAAAATAAATAAAAATCTTAAAAAAAAAAAAAAAAAAAGGGAAAGCAGCTTGGTGTGGATCTCAGTCTCATTGTTCCCAGAGTGAGGACAGAGATGTGAGGGGCCCAGAGGCTCATTGCCATTTCCAAGGAACAGCCTGGGAAGAAGAGGGACTGGTGTAGAGTCAGGATGGCACAACTTCATCGCTCCACGTCAAGAGGCAGGTATTCTCACATTAAACCTGGCTGGTTGGCAATGGGCAGTTCTAGCTTGTCTGACTCAAAAACTTAAAGCTGCTCTGGCTTGAGTGGGCTTCTATGCCAAGAACTGGGAACAGAGTCCCTTAAAGGCCCATTCAACTCATTCTTTCCTCCCTTCCTTCCCAGGGGTGGGTAGCTTAGTCAGAGCAGCCCAGCTGGTTTGCCAGGCAAGGGCTTCTCTGGGTGGAGACACCGGAGGAAGCTTTGGGACAGCTACATAATAGGTCTCCCAGCCTCAGCCTGGGGGCAAAGGGAGTGGAGGTGGCAGCCATTTGGGACTACAGTCTGTCCCAGATGGTTTTAGCTCACAGATGGTTAATGATTAATGAGGCCAGTGTGATGTGGCAGTGTCCAGCTGCCACTTCCTGCCTACTGTGCTGAGCAAACAGGGGCCCTGCATTTGCTGGGCTTACAACCTGTTCCCCAGGGAAGGGCACTGCGTCCCTGAATCACTGGGAGGGAAGGCAAGGGCAGGGTTGGCATCTCCTGCTCCTGAGATTGAAGCTTCCTTCCCTCAACCCTGCCCACCCCCAACATGCTGACGTCAGTGTGGGTCCCGAGGTGCCTATTAGCAAAGTTGAAAGTTTCCCTAGGGCCCTGCAAGAGGGTCCCACCAGCTAAAACAGAGGCTGAGGCCAGAAAGAAGGCACAAACAGAGGGGAGATGACCTGACTTTTAATGGCACAGCCCTAGGCCCCAGCAAAGCAGCAGTCAGTGAGCTATGCAAAGCTGTTCATGCAGTGACATAAACAACTCCAGGAGGTGGCCCTGTTCCCTCCCATCCCCCAAGCTTATGACTAGGCTCCATGCCAAGGAACTG
>PVJI01014163.1:0-45324 GCA_004026765.1 Micronycteris hirsuta
GGCTCCACCCCGCTTACCGGTCTGGATAAACGTGTCTTCTTTAACTCCTTGGTTGTTGGACTTCCACTCAGTTCAGTTTTCTGTCAGATCTGGCTGGTTTTGGTTTTTAAATTGATGTTTTTCATCTATTGGTTGTGTGAGGAGGCACGGTGTGTCCACCTGTCGCCTCCATCTTGGCCGGTAGCTTCTGTACCACAGTTTTTTGATCCACTCATTTACTGATGGGCACTTAGGTTGCTTCCAGCAATTGGCTATTGTAAATTGTGCTGTTATGAACTGATGAGAACCCTGGCTTGTGGGGTCCACAGCGTTGTGGCTGAGACGAGACAAATTCACAGACTGCCGAGTCCTGTGGAGGAAAAGGGATGGCATGGCCACTCTCTCAAGGGGAGAGTGCCTCAGAGTGCCTTGGCCACTCTCTGAAGAGAAGAGTGTCCCAACCCTTGTATTGACAGGCTTTTATTGCTTTTCTGGGTACATTACCTTGAGGATGGTCCTCATTTACTGTGCACAAGTTCACTTTAGGTGGTTACCTTTTACAGAAAACAAAGGAGAGAATGTTGCTAATTACATGAAAAAGGAAGGATATTTGCAAATGTAAAGGGAAAAGTGGTTGAACTGGTTACACTTGTCCTTGGAAGGTTTAGCATAGATTTTAGGAAGTTACTTTAAAGATATGCAGTAAACATTTGCTGCCTCAATTCAGAGTGAGAGAGTTTTAGCAAAAAGCAAGTCTCAAAGCGGCAAGGTATGATTCAGGCCTAATTTCCCATGGGAGAACCTATACATGGGTGTGGGTACTGTGTACCGGATCTCACTTTCCACTGGCCTTTCTGAGTGGGAGCTCGGCCTACGCCATGGGCCGAGAACAGTCTCCTATAGATGGACCCAGAGGTTATTATGCTAAGTGAAATAAGTCAGATAGAGAAACACAAATACCATATGATTTCATTTATATGTAGAGTATAAAGAACAAAATAAATGAACAAACAAAATAGAAACAGACTCATATATAGAAAACAGACTGATGGTTTTCAGTGGGGAAGTGATTTGGTGAACTGAGCAAAAGATATGAAGAGATTGAGAAGTACAAATTGGTAGTTATAAAATAGTCATGGGGATGTAAAGTACAGCATAGGGAATATAGTCGATAGTATTGTTATAACTATATATAGTGCCAGCTGAGTACTGAAAATATTGGGGGGAAACTTTGTAAAGTGTATGCATATGATTGTCTAACCACTGTATTGTACATTTGAAACTAATAAAAATAATACTGAATATAAACTAATCAAAAATTATTTAAAAAATTAAAAAATAAAGAATGTCATAAATAATTAGTAATAGCTACCATGAAAAAGTGTTACCTTGTAATAGGAAACAAAGTTTGTATCATATATTTTCTATGTAGTGGTAAAAATGTCTTATAGTATCTGGATATTATATGATTAACAGAATAATTGAATCTATATTATTTTGAGGACACTTGATATTGGAATATGGCTGAAATATTTGATTTCTACTTAGACATATTGATCTTCAAAACATAGTATCCACCTTGATAACACATTCTCCTCTCCATTCTGAACCAGACTGGAAGTGATATGCTCTACTGGGTTTGTTAGTTCATTCATTCAGGTAGTCAGTCACTGTCCTGATTATCATTCTGAAAATTGGTGGTTTTGAACAAAAATAATCATTTTATTCTCTCTCCTCATGTCTACCAGTCAAATTTTGAAAGGCTCTGCTGGGTGGTTTTGGTCTAGGGCCTCTCATGTGGTTTCAAGCCCAATGTGGCTGAAGCATCTAGGGGCTGAGTGGACAGTGCACTCTCTTTGTGCAGTCTCAGGGTCTCTGAATGTGTGCTAATTTGGACCCCAAAGGCAAGACGTATCACCTTTTATGACCTAGCTTCTGAAGTTATGCGATATTGCTTCTACCACATCCTATTGGTTACAAACAAATCTAAGCCCATCCACCCAGTTGAAGGGGTGAGGAATTAGTTTCCACTAGGACTTAGGCCTTAGAAAAAACATGTGGTATGGGAGATACTATTGTCACCATCTTTAAAAATATAATCAGCCACAGTCACTAATATTTATTGAGAATCTATAATATACTGGGCTACATGTACACTGGAATTGTAGTGAAGAGATCAGACATGGTCCTTTCTCCTGTGAGGTTTATATTCTACTGAAGATGAATGAAAGGTGAACAACAAGCAAATAAATAAGAAAGGTAATTTGGACAGTAGTAAATTCTAAAAAGAATACCTAAAAAGTAATGTAACAAGTTTTTGGGAGCTTCTTTGTATAAGAGTGGTCAGGACAGAGCGCTTTTAATCACAGAACTTAATAATGAGAAAAATAGTCATATGGAGATTTGAGGGAAACAGAATACTCAACAGAAGACAGAGCAAATAATGCAGGAATGAGGGTGGCATATTGGAGAAACAGCCAAAGATCTGGTAGCAGGGGAAAATGATCAAGGAGGAAGGTAGCATAAGATGAAGTCTGAGAAGTAGGCTGGGGGCAGATCATGGAGTGCTTCAAGGCTAAGACAAGAAGAATGGATTTTTTTTCCAGTTTGAGTATAAGTTCATGAGGGGAGGCAGTTACTCTGCTTATTCACCGTTGGAACACCAGTGCCCAGAATTCTCCATATAGAGCTGGCACTCAGTTGAGATCTGTTGAATCAAAAACAAGTGCATGAACATCAAACCTCAAGTCAGCACCTGCCCACATCTCCAGGCAAGCTCCACATGGGGTAACATTTTCAAAGGTGACAGAGTAATTGTGATCACACTTTAAACCTTTAGCTTAAGACTGGCTGGGCTACACAACTGCATCTATTACCATCTAAATGACAACACATAATAGGGAACTAATTATAATATGTCTTTTCCTGCTCCTGAATAATTAAATGTTTTATTGTGGTGATACCATTTGAATTTATTATTCTTTGCTGGGGAACAAAATTAAACATAATGAGGGCTGTTAGTCACCTCTTAGTTTTGCCTGTATCCTGAATTTTATATAATTTATACCACTTGATTAATGACTTTAATTTACTTTGACTAGAATATTTAGGAATTAGTAGAGGGGGAGGTGAGATTATTAAAATCCTATTAATAAGACTTACAATGCCAAATCTGCATGTATTAATAATGGTGCATTATCAATTAGTTTTTGTAGGTAGTTTCTGGAAGGGTAACAGGGTAGCTTTGAAATAATCCTTGATGATACCAGGATAATTATTAGATTGACAAACAAAGTAGGGAATTATATATTCCTACAAGAAGAGCCTTTAGTATCTCAAGTGGTAGAGAATCACATGTGATAGATGGACACATCCTTAACTTGTGTGGGATGCCTTCTATTTATCCTTCTGGGTCCACTCTTCCCTCTTGCCCCTTCTCCCTGCTCTCTGCCCCAGTGTTATTGTGCATGGGCTCCCTGGCACTCTGCCTGAGGGTTGGATAGGTCCATGGAAGGCCAGCAGGAGATCAGGGTATTCACTCCTTGGCTTCCTTGCTTTGAGATCATTAGGTGTGTCTTTGAAGCTGGGTGTGTTCTTTGATCTAAGATCACACTGCATCCCCAGACAACTTTTGTTATACAACTCTCCCCCTACTTTTGTCCCCAACAAGCGTAGAAGAGGTAGTTGCACTTCCCCCACCCTGCCTCTCCAAACTTGGCCCAGATCCTGGCTTTTCATTACCCTACTCTCAGCTTTTCTTAAAATTGTTGTTCAAGTACAGTTTTCTGCCTTTTCCCCCCACCCCAGCCCAACACCCTAGACCTCCCCACCTCCCTCCCCTATTTCCAACCCCCATTCTTATTTTCCATGTGTCCTTTATAAGTGTTCTTGCAAACCCTTCACCCTTTTCCCTGGAAATTCCCTCCCCTCTCCCTTCTGATCATTGTCAGCTTGTTCTCAATTTCAGTGTCTTTGGTTTTATTTTGCTTGCTTTTTTGTTTTGTAGATTAAGTTCCTGTTAAAGGTGAGACCAGGCGGTAAAATTATGGCACGAATGGTACCCATGGCAGATTCCTCTGGGTATTGTTTTGAAATTTTATTAAATTACAAGTAACTGGGTTAAAAGAAGGAATGTTAACATGGTCAGTGATGAGTCATCTGGGGCTACTAGTGTAGGTCTGTGACATCATTAATGTCCTAGCATTTTTCCTTCTTTCTGTCCTATTTTAAAATGGCATCAATTCTTAAGGTAACAGTTGTAAAGTGGTTCCTGGAGCTCCAGGCAATACATCTGCTTCCAGGTGGGAAACAAGAAGTCAAGGGGAAAAGGCATATTTCAAAAGTATGTTTTCCTGAAACCCTAGCCAACAACTTCTGCTTGTATCTAAGTGCCCCAGATTCTATGTGGCTAGCCCCCATTTCAGCTCTCAGGCGGGACACCCAGAACATGTTGCAGCCTCTTGGGTGAGGGACAGAGGCAGGGGCAGGGAGAAGGTATGTGGAAATGGAAGTTGGGAATCAAGTGAAGGAGTCCAAGCCTGAGGACCCTCCCCACCAAGACTCATGTGCCAACCTCCATATGGTGAACTTCAAAAGAAAATTGTGACTCGCTTTTTAGACCTTGCTGCTAACAAGCTTCATCACATGGTTTGAGACCAAATAGTTGGAGCTTTAAACACCTTGAAGTATATTTTATGTGCATGTATATAAAGTGCATGGACTTTCTTATTAATAAAATTTCTAATATCTACTTCACAAAAACATTGAAGCCTGTGAATCCCTCTCATAGAGACAGAATAACTGATGTGGTATTTTACAAATAGTGACCCACAAGCAAATTTGTTGATTGAATTCTGACATTTTATTTCATATATTTTGGGAAATTTCAATTTTGGTTTAATTTTGCAAACACTTGTCTCAGCTATTAAAGATGGTACCCCACCCAACCTCCACCAAAAATACTCTTATGTATTATTAAAACCAATTTTTCAGTGGAGAAAAAGCTTACATATAAAAATGTATAACTTTTAAATATAATCCTATCATCTTACAAACTGAACATTAAGCCAATTTAAATGATGCAGTCACTTTTAATTTCTATGAAACAAAACTAAAACATAATAAAATAAATCAAACATCGGCTTTAACAAGGAGGAAACAATCAGGCAGTCCCAGGAGGAAACAGCACGCTCAGCTCAGAGCAGGCTCTTTCAAAGAGGGTCAATTTTCAAAGGAACTACTGTCTGTAAAGCTGGGAGTAGCTTCCTGTTAAAGGTGAGATCATATGGTATTGGGAAGTTTCTGGAATATAGACTTAGGGAAACTTCTACTTCTGAAATGGAATTAGAATATAGACACAACCTGAGCTTTTGTCCTAACCAGACTAGGAAATTCATGGATTCTCAGAGTCCTCCTGTAAATTTTTGTGCCTATATCTTTCTCTGAGTTCTTGATGTATTGTTCACTCTAATATTTCTTTCACACAGTTTGTAAATTTTTTCAATAGTCTCATTAAATATGGCATCCTATGCTGAATTCTTAATAGGTTCAAACATGTAATGACTTTTTGAAATCCAAGGTGATTCATGAAGACAGAGACTGTGTATATTTTTTTCTCAAATACTTAGTACAGTAGCCTCAATAGGCATATGTTGAGATAATGAATACATAACAGAGATCAATTATTAAATAAATGAATATAAGTCGGAACATAAACATTTTTTAAATGCTGAATGAAGCAATGAGGGGAACTTTATAATGGAACTCAATTTTGATTTGGTTGGTGATAGTGAAGAAGTGGCTCACTAAATATTGTGTATGTGAGCTGGGGGAGACAGGAGTTTGGGGACCAGGCGGCATGTCTATGAGCTCTATTCTATCTTGTTCCAGAAGCCAAACTGACCCAAGCCAGGAGGAATGACCTCAATGACACAAAACAGTCCCTAAATTCTCTCTAAGGGGAATTATACCCACCATGACAAGAACATCAAAGGAATTTTTTTGGTCAGTCTTCAGTCAACAAATAACTCCAATAAGTATATAGGAACAGTGGAAAAACCTGGGCAACAGTAACTCATTTTCTAGCTATGCCCACTACCTTAGACCTCCCTGGCCCCTCTGCTGGGATTTGCAAGTTTGTTTCAACAGGGAGTTCACAAACCCAGGCCAATGTATATCTTATTGTCTCAGGGGTTCAGTAGTTTTAAGCATTTTCACTTCTCTGGTTTCTTATTCCAATGGCTCACTTATGAGAAGAATTATGTAATCATTTGACCCAGAGCCAAGACCCTGGCTAATGGGGGAACAAAGCTTTCAGCTTTGTGGAGCTGAGCCTGCTGGGCTCAGTAGCTTCCTAGTACCATCAGGAGGTCTACATTACTCATGTGCCATTGATCTAATCTTTCCCTAAGAGATGGATGAGTCTTTGCAGATTAACCAGTTATTTGCATTTCCACAGTTCCACATGGACTTGTTTATAACATATTGTCAACTTGTCTTTCACATTGAATTCAGAGTTTTACATATGGTAATGTGTGCTCTCCCCTTGTTTGGAGTTCTGAGCCACACTGTTTAGCTCTCTGATAATAAATTTAAATCAACAATTGGTCAGCTTTTCTTTTCTTGCAAGAGAAACTTTGCTAATATGTCTTCCTTCAGATGGGGCCAATCAGTGAGCAGGTACGCAGTACACTGGGTGGTGTAGTGTAAAAAACACTGAATGAAAAGTGAGGATGACTTTTCTTGGGCTCCTCTGTCATCATCCAGGTTCCTGCACTAAGATAATGTTCAAGCCACTCTTCTTTGGAGCAACCTTCCCAAACCCCACTACTTCCCTCCTGACCCCCAGTCTGGGTATCTGCTCCTGCAGTACCCTGAACTTTATGAAGCACTTGAAATAAAGTCAAAGCATGCACACATGAATAGAAAACACCCCACTGTTCCCTCAAAATAGTTTTTCTCACCTTTTCCAGTTTAAAGTACCATCTTTTACATCAATACAAACCTATTTGGATGATTATTTTTTTTTTTGGTATTTAAGCCTAATTGCTTCTGGATTATTCTATTTCTTCTCTTGCTTAGGCTCTTGCAGATAGGCATGGCTAAGGTGCCATCCCAACAGCAGCGGAAGAATGTCCAATATATATGCTTCTGATTCCTGTTACTGGCTCTCACTGGCCTCCATGGAGAGGTCCCTTGTTCTGTAGGTCCCTGACCATGCGATACTAGGGCTGCTGCAGTTTGCCTGTCCTGCCTTTGCTTTGGAGTTTGCTCTCATTGCTGAAGTCTATGCTTACCCTTCCATGGCCTTCATTTAATATTACTATCTTTAACATAGAAGATTGAAAATATATGTTACACCTGTGAACATAGTAATAAATTTGGATACTCTTTAATTCTGATGTGAATATGCTCTTCCTATTCAAAATAAATTGTTTTTTTATATGTATTGCCTTTTTGATAACCATCCATGATTCACAGTGACAGACTCCATTTGCTTATACCTATGAATCAAAAAGTTGCTCATGAACAAGTATGTGTTGTTCTTTCAAGAGCTTGATCATTTAGATTCATTAAGTGCAATATTGGAAAGAAACAAGATTGGTAACTATATTTTAATAAAGTATGTAAATACTTAAATGTTAATATTTTATTGATAAGCATTAGAGTTTATTCTATAGATAAGGTGATTATTACTATTTTCGTTGTTTTTAAATAGACTAGATCTTCAAAAGAAAACCTTGAGATATTTTAAGTTGTGTTTTCCAACTTATTTTATGGAGAAAAATAGATTTCCTTCACAAAATCAACTGGTCACATTTATGTATATATATCTACATTGTGAAGAATATATTTGCCTTGAGCCCAGGAAAACAGAATATGCATGGAGCTCATATTGAATGTCTGCATCCTAGAATACCACACAGAGACTGACATATGCATTGGAATTATTCAAGCTGCTTGTATAATATTTTATGGGATAAACATCTGGAACACGAACTCAGAATTTTAGTAAGTCAAATCTTGTTTTTTTTTTTAAAATAACTGAGAGTAGTAAATAATCCAAAACAGCAGACGTAAAATTAATTTAAATTTAACTGTGGAATATGTTAGACATCAACCCCCTTCCAGATACATCTAATTATGTTTTACCTAAGTTCATATTCAAATTAAATTGAATACTTATTGGTAAGGGAAAAGCTCTGTTTTGGGGTTAAATGAATCTGAAACAAGATACACAGGAAAAGTAGATTAAAATCCAGATATAATTTCATTTTTTGCTACTTTTTAGCTTCTATAAAAGTCTATTACATTAAAGAACTACATTTTTACATTGTTCTCAGAAGATACATCCTTTTTTTTCAGATGTAAGAGACTCAGATGTTAAAAGTCACAGAATACAGCCAAACACCAGCTTTTAGCCCATCAGTCCATATTGACAATTAGTCTACCAATTTGTTCTATATTTCAGATAAACTTGAAAATTTGTACTTACCTCAGATGACCTATAGTTTTCCAAATTTGTGTTACACTATTTTCTTTGTCAGACACACTTTCTCTGCCTTTATCACATGTTGCAATTCAGGGGGGCGTGGTAGAAATGGCTTCTGGGCTTCTGTTGGAGCCCAATAGAAGTGACAAAAAAAAAAAAAAGCAGAGGTAATAGCCATAATATTGAGCTCTTCCTCTGTGAGAGTCATTGTGTTAAATGCTTGACATATGTTATCTCATAACACTTCGTGTTTGTTAAGGTTTGGAAACTGCCAGAAATATTTAAGACCCTTCAGAGGAGAGACAAAATGAAATTGTGTCTCAAACACCATAAAGTTCACTATACTTCTATATTCTGGGGAATCAGGGTGAGGCAGAGAGGAAGAAAAACAGTAACGCTAAGAAAAAGAACTAGATGCATATTAAATAATTCACCAGAAGTATTAAGGAGCACTTTCTCAGCTGTCCTTACCTTACATATTCGTCTTGCTTTGTGACTTCATGTAATAAAGCATGTTTCACAAACCTTAGAGTAAACACAGGCCTTGGGGTTAAGGGTTATAAACTTCAGATGGTCTAAGCCCAACTCTGTAGTACAACAATTGATAAGAAAGTCCTGTTTCTCAATACTGGAGATTGGAAAACAGTAGATAGTATCTGCAGCTTATAGAAAAAACAAAGTTGCTGAACTTCACAACATCATTGCAACTTGTTCCACCTTCGGACATCACAGTGTTCTTCTCACTCTTCTGTAATGATTTTTTTCTACATTGTAATTTATACTTTTTATGTTTGTCTTAATCTCTCTACTAAACTCTAAACAATGTAAAACAAGGGGTGGATTTATTTCCCCCTAGGAAAAAGAATGCCACAGCATTTAGCCCAGTGCCCCATACATGACTTGACTGAATCTCAATAACTATCTCTTGAGTTGAAATTTGTCTGCAAATTATATAGACACAATTACTCTTAACTATAATTTTAGAAACAGTATAGCCTCATGGTCAACAGTACACTGCCTGGGCTCAAACCCTGGCTCTGACACTTAAAAGTTGTTGAACTTTAGACAAATCTACCTATGCCTCAGCTTCCTCCTCCTAAGTAAAATTGTATTAATAATAGTGAGTCTTAAATATGTGAATATATATAAAATATGCAAACAGTACCCAGCATGCATGCAGTAAACACTATATAAGTTTTTAATGTTACTATTACTACTATCACATTTATAATTTAATTGTAATTAAAAATTATATCAGATTGAGGTTCCAAATGAAGGCAATATAATAAAAAAGTTTCATGCTTTAAGAAGTATGTCATTTACAGGAGATCACAAGTTTGTACACCTTCCTTCTCTTTTTTCCACACAGAAAAATATGGGGACCCACTATAGAAATGTAATCTTGTACTCTCTGTTCTCCTGCCCACCCTCCAAAAAACACTCATGGAAATTAGACAGACAGAATTTACAGAAAAATTAACAGGGAGTGTTTTGCTTCTCAAGATGACTATCTGAGTTTTTGTTGTGCTTTACATCTGATTTCACTTTAGTTTGAGATAGAAAGAAGATCCAGGAATGTTTTGTGGTTGGTGTCTGGGCAAGGACAGGAAACAAAGCTAGTGGAGAGCCCTACATTATCAGACAGCAGAAAATCATGACAGTTTGATAAGGCATCAGCCTAGCTGATTAGCAGTCAATAAATTATTACTTTTTTTTAGTGCTGATTAGAAATAATACCCTGGACTTAGTTGGAAAAGCCTCAAAATAACAGGTGTTCCACAAACAGATCAGTACTGACTTCCTTTATCAAGACTTTCTTCCCTTTCCCACCCTTCTCTCCCTTCATTCCCTAATTTTCTATTTTCCTAACACCTGGGAGGGATTATGTTAATAATCCAATTATGTTAATAATTATGTTGTAGGGTTAATGAGGTGTCCAGAGGAGACAAGCTCATCCTTTTTCTCATACTTCTCCTTGAATAAAAGTCTTGTCTAGCTTAAATACTTAATTTACCATAAACATTACTTAGTGGAGCTTTTAACACAGTTGTTCAATCTTTAGCAGATCAAGTAGATCAAAAATTAGAATATAGAAGATTTAAACATTAAATAGGCAATTTTGGTTCTATAGCTATGCATTAAAATTTATTCCCTTTAGAGACTATACTTTTTACTAGACCACAAAGGATATCTCAACAAAATCCTCAAATTGGAAATTGTACTGGCTTGTCAGGTTTGCAGAGAGAAATGTAGATGTAACAGGGTTCAGGCTGAGTAAGTTTTAAGAAGGCCTACCCATGAAAGGATGAGAGAAAGCCCCTCAAAACAGGACCATTGGGAGTGAGATTGGAGTGGGCATGGCCAATGTGTATTGTGTAGAGGATAACACCTACAAAATGTCACCATTATTTGATTATATTCTCTAAGAGTCTTATGGACAAAGGCCAATGTTTCAATTGAGTAGTTCTTTTTCTTTCCTCTGGCAACTTTTCATCTTAGTCTTAAATGTTGCACCAATTTATTACTTCAAAAATTGTTGAAAGCAACTGGTTAAGCAATTGCTGTAGTGCAGCTGTTGGCCTACCACCCCTTCTGTTCCTAACCATGCATTTGGTTAAGTTCTAAGAGCTTGGACAGGAAAGGAAGAGGGTGGGATATATTTAAGAACTGGGCTGGAAGGCCAAGAGAAATAAAACTTTGCTGAGCAGAAATATTTGGTTATTACAGCCAATTCAAACACACAAAGCACTAGAAATATGATGATAACTTAAATCTGGCCTTGCCCTCATTGCAGTGGGAAAGAGAAAGAAAGAATGAGGAAAGAAGGAAGAAAGGAAAGAAAAGAAGGAAGGAAGGAAGGAAGGAAGGAAGGAAGGAAGAAAGAAAGAAAGAAAGAAAGAAAGAAAGAAAGAAAGAAAGAAAGAAAAGAAGAAAGAAAAAAGAAAAGAAAAGAGAGGAAGGAAGGAAAAAAGAGAGAGAGAGAGAAAGGAAAATATACTCCAATACTAAAATGGTTATAGAAATAGCTGTAGGCCCAGGAAGGGAATGCTGATTAGTGAAAAGTGGGAGGTGGGGTAGGAGTTAGGGAAATACAAAGAAGAGGCAACTTTTTAGCTGCTACAAGAAGACAAGGGTAAGCAAGAAGACTGTCCTGACTGAGGGGATAGCCTGAGCTAAGTCTTGCAGCCTTGTTTAAGAAAGAACATTGTCTGTGGACAGTTTGGGGAGTCCCAAGGACCTTTAAAAACTCACTGGACTAGTAACAGTATTTCCTTATCCCAATGTTTCTGCAACACTCAGAGGAAAACCACCTGAACCTCTTCTCTTAACACATCTCAGTTAAATCAATCTGCTTCTAAGATTTCTTCCCAAACCCTAGGGTGGAAATACGATACATTCACAAACATTCTTTAACTTTACTTAGGAAAGAGAAGATTTGTTTTTCTCTTCAGATTACCCATAACATTTCTCATTGTGTTCTTTTTATCTCATACAAGGAAACATCTTATGATTAGGAAAGTAATACACAGTTATTGGGAAAAATATAGAAAAACATAGAGAAAATGATAGAGTCAGTTATAGGGAATCTATCTGCGTGGAAAGGCAAATGTAGCCCAGCCCTATTGGAAAGCCGATAGGCGCATGGCAACACACAGGACGCCAAACCCATGGATCGGCTCTCCCATGGGAAACCAGGCCTGCATTGCACCTAGGTTGCTTTGAAGCTTGCTCTTGCTAAAACTCCCTCACCCTGAGTTGAAGCAGCAAATTCTTACTGCATATCTTTAAAGTAACTTCCTGAAGTCTGTGCTAATTCTCCCAAGGATTGAAGTGTAACCAGACCAATTACTCTTATTGTTCCCTTTCATTTGCAACATTTTTTCCTTGTTAATCTGTAGGAAGTAATCAGTAACATCCTTTCCTTTGCTATCTGTGAAAAGTAATTACTTGAGGGACTTCCAGGCAAGATGGAGGCATACATAGACATACTGTGCCTCCTCGCACAACCAAAAGAGGAAAAACAACAATTTAAAAAACAAAAACAGCCAGATCTGACAGAAAATTGAACTGAATGGAAGTCTGACAAGCAAGGAGTTAAAGAGGACACGTTCATCCAGACTGGTGAGCGGGGCGGAGCTGGGCAGAGAGCAAGTGGTGAGACGGTGGTTTGTGGAGCGGTACCAGCAACACACCAGCTGCCTGGAGAGATCTGCAGCAGGCGCGCCTGGCCAAAATGTGGCCAGTGCACTCAGTGAAACCTGCAGCTGGTGCATTCAACAAAACCCATGACAGGCCAACCCTGACCCAGCAGGGCCGAGACTAGTGGACCGGCAGTCCCTCATTCGTGTGTAGATAAACTGGGAGAAAAAGCTGGGGAGAGGAGCAGACAGCACAACCCACCATCGCCAGGAAATAAAGCCTCAAACCACCTATTGAAAACACCTGTGGGGGTTGAGGCAGTGGCGGGAGGAACTCCTGGCCTCACAGGAGAGTTCATTGGAGAGACCCACAGGGACTTGGAACTACGCAAGTCTGCGCATCCACCCTGGAGCCAGCAAAGAAGGGCCCAACTTGCTTGTGGTTGGCAGGGGAAGTGTAGAAAGTGGAGCAAGCACCATTTTTCTCTCTGGCCCTGCCCCCACAGGCAGCATCACAACATAGACATAGGTTACCCCGCCCTGGTGAACACCTAAATCTCCACCCCTTAAAGTAACAGGCACACTGAGAAAAAAAAAATGGCCCAAATGAAAGAACAGATCAAAGCTCCAGAAAAAAATACAACTAAGGGACAAAGAGATAGCCAACCTATCTGATGAGCAGTTCAAAACACTGGTAATGAGGATGCTCACAGGATTGGATGAAAGTTGGTTGCAATTAGTTGAACGAATGAAGGATACGCTAAAGGAAATGAGGGGAAATGTGCAGGGAACCTATAGGGATGAGATGGAAACTGGGACTCAAATCAACAGAGTTGACCAGAAGAAAGAAAAAAACATCCAACCAGAAAAGAATGAAGAAACAAGAATTCAAAAAAAAAAAAAAAAATGAGGAGAGGCTTAGGAACCTCCAGGACATCTTTAAACATCCCAACATCCGAGTCATAGGGGTGCTAGAAGGAGAAGAGGAAGACCAAGGGATTGAAAACTTATTTGAACAAATAATGAAGGAAAACTTTCCCAAGCTGGTGAAGGAAATAGACTTCCAGGAAGCTCAGAGAGTCCCAAAGAAGTTGGACCCAAAGAGGAACATACCAAGGCACATCATAATTACATTACCCAAGATTAAAAATAAGGAAAGAATCTTACAAGCAGCAAGAGAAAAGGAGACAGTTACCTACAAAGGAATTCCCATAAGACTATAAGCTGATTTCTCAAAAGAGATCTTGCAGGCAAGAAGAGGCTGGGAAGAAGTATACCAAGTTGTGAAAGACAAGGACCTACATCCAAGAATACTCTATCCAGCTAAACTCTCATTTAGAATGGAAGGGCAGATGAAGTGCTTCTCAGATAAGGTCAAGTTCAAGGAGCTTATCATCACCCAGCCTTTATTATATGAAATGTTAAAGGGATTTATATAAGGCATGGAGGGATATCAACAGGGGAGTGGGAAGGGGATAGAGGAGAAAAAAT
Organism: Micronycteris hirsuta; assembly: GCA_004026765.1. Lineage (NCBI taxonomy): Eukaryota > Metazoa > Chordata > Mammalia > Chiroptera > Phyllostomidae > Micronycteris > Micronycteris hirsuta. Next base: position 14,101 of record PVJI01014163.1, read on the forward strand.
GTACAGAGAATAAGTAGCATAAACAGTAGGTCGAAAACAGACAGGGGAGGTTAAGAATAATATAGGAAATGTAGAAGCCAAAGAACTTATGTGTATGATCCATGGACAGAGACTAAAGAACAGGGAATGGGGGGGGGGCACTGTGTGGGGCAGAGGAGAATAAAGTGGAGGGAATGGGACAACTGTAATAGCATAATCAATAAAATATATTTTTAAAAAAAGTAATTACCTAAAGCAAACTTGAGCATAACAAATGAGAACCTTCTTTGATGTGTGCTATTAGAAAGCCAATAAAAGCCTGTCAAGGTGAGGGTCGTGGCACTCTCCCCTTGAGAGAGTGGCCGTGCAGTCCCTTTTCCTCCATAGGACTTCAGTGATCCATGTGAATTTGTCTCGTCTCATCCACAACGCCATGGGCACTGCTGGCCAGAGTCCGCATCAGTCAGTCATAATTCCATCACTCATATAACCACTGTTAATATAGTGATATAGATCTTCAAATGCTTTTATGCATACATATTTCTATATATATTTAATTCATTTATATTTTAAAAAATTAAATAATGAAATTAAACCTATACATTTAAGAACATATGTTCCTCTGATGTTGAATTTTCTTCTACAATACTATAATATTAATATCATTAATAATCTACAGTATGCATATTCTATATTTAAACCATTCTTGAACACTTTAGAATGTTTCCAATTTTTACCACTTTTGAACTCTTTTTGACTAATCAGTCATTCTCTGATCTTTTATTTCTTTTGTAGAAATCCTCTTAGGGTCTCCTCAAGTAGGGCTGGATGGACCCCCTGTTTTGCAGACCTACCAAATTACTTCACCTAACTGAATTTGCTGCAGGTAAATCTGAAACTGGTAATTTTTACTGCAAAACAGTGTTTGAGTCACTGACTAATGTGTCTTAGGGTGTGAACACCCTGCCATACCTTGCTGGTCTCCCTTTTCTCTACATGAGAGAAAGTACAGGATCTCTGACTGGACATAGTATTCCTTTGTCTGATTTTTATTATGTGATATTTGCTGTATTTTCTAAACTGTACATGCCTGTGACACTTTTCTCAGCAGCCAGATAACCATTGTCCTATGGGAAAATTTAAAGGAAGAAATTCAGGTTTTTAAGATGAGCATCATGAGTCAATATTTTCTATAACAAGTCTCTTGCTGCTGAGTTCCAAAATCCCATATGGAGTTAAACAACATAATCAGAGTTATATAAATATGACAGATATAAGGGAATCAAGCTAGAGAGATATTATTTCATCCTATGCATAAAATAGATGAGATGTTTTAGGTAAAAACCTTTTGTATTAAGAGTGTCAAATAAAGGGTAGAATAAAGAAATACAATTTAAACAGTATTCTAGAAAAGGGGGGTGGATAATTTTAAACAATATGTGTAACACAATGGGATCTGATGAATGAAAGGAGATACAATTGTGTGAAGAATCTGGGTTTCTTGATTTAGATCAGGGATCTGCAAACTTCTTTTGTAAGGGCTAGGTAATATCTCAGGTTTCGCAGGTCAGACACGATCTCACTATACTATTCAAATCTGCAATTGTAACAAGAAAGCAGTCATAGACAACACCTAAACAAATGGGTGTGCTTGTGTTCCAATAAAACTTTATTTATTAAAACCTTTTGGTAACCTGGTATAGAGCATGCATTATCATTTTCCAGCCTCTGGTTCAGATGATTGAAATGGTCACAGGTCTCAACCTTCACTTATTTTCTCTATAAAATTGAAGTCATGCTTTCCAGGTTTTGGATGTCATAAGGATTAAATAACAAACCTGAAGTATCCCGCACAGTGTCTGGCCCAAGACATGCACTCACTCAAAGTAATGTAAACTTATCCATGACCCTTCAAGTCAGTGATCATTATGGGTAAGGCAGCATGACCCCCGTTAATCACACATACAAATTAAACACAAAAAAGCAGGTAGAAAAGAATGACATGATATATGGAAGGTAGTTATTGATTATGGTTGCGGTTTTTCTTTTTTTAATACAGACAGCTCAGGATAAATCATTAAACAGGGTCATCTTGCAAATTGAAGAAACAGCAAAGTACAACTGCCAAAACAAATGGATTCAAATTGATGTAAGGTAATTTCCATGACAATAAATTCATTCTTCTCCTTGTCTTTAGTTGAGCTTTTCAAACTTTTAAAAATATCTTTACTTTTAAGAACCAGAAATTAAATTAAAAAATAGAAGCAGAAATTTATGGGTATAGATTAACTGTACTTCACTGAAAGTGGGAAATTCGATGAGAAAAGTGAAGGGATTAAGAAAAAAGACCCTCACAGATACAGACAACAGCATGGTGATTGTTAGAGGGAAGTGGAAGGGGGCGGGGTAGGAGAGTGTACAGTGGGTAAATGGTGATGGAAGGAGACTTGACTTCAGATGATAAACACACAATATACTACACAAATGATGTATTATAGAATTGCACACCTGAAACCTGCCATTTTATTAACCAATGTCACCCCAATAAATTCAACAAAAAATAAGATGTACTAAATAAAATAAAAGTTAAAAGTTTATTTAACATTATTAATTTCAGTCAAATGGTATCTTAATTTTGAGGAAGTGGAGCCAGTATGGTTTTTCCTCAAGAAATTCTCAGCATCTACTCTGCATATCACCACTGAAGATTTTTTTGAAGCATTTTTAAATGAGGCAATTTTATTTTGAATAGGGTTTCTTATAAAAATTATTGTCTTTCTGTACATCTTATTAAAATAAAGATGTAATAAAGAATTTACTGTTTTAATTAGGTGATAGATCTTAAAGCAATTATCACATCATTAATAATTCTTTAACAGACTTTCTTGCACAAGATGAATAAAAATATTTTTGCACTGTGAAAAATGAATATACAATTACTCATTTACATTAACAAAGCTACCGAAAGCAATCTAAATCTTCATTAAATTATTCCTCCTGTAAACTACAGAAGTTTGGAGAGTGATTAACTATTTATAACCTAGTGGAACTTCATTTAAAAAGGAGAACTCTTACCAATAACTAGATACTTGTATCGGTGTCATTTAAAGCAGAACTAAATAACATCAGAATGTTAGTGAGTTTCCACTAACATTCTATTGTTACATTCCATCATTGGAACTAAATGATGAAAGACAGCCACCATCATGATATTATAATATGATTCAGAATTCTATTAGAAAAATAAAGTCTTCCATTTTTTCATGAAGTTATAAATAAGGTTCTCCCACCACCACTCTGCCCAATCTCCAATTTTCTTTTTCTTTCAGACAACTTAGTATTCAGAAGACATGAAGACCAGTGACCTTAAAATACAATCATGAGGGCATCTTAATTTTTAGAATTTGGTATTTTCTATAATTTTTTTCACATTTTTTATTGTTGTTTAAGTACAGTTGTCTCCATTCCTCCCCCCACACACCCCGCCACCCAGCCATGCCCACTTCCCACCCTTGATCCTACCCACTTTTGTCCATGTGTCCTTTATACATGTTCCTGAAAACATTTCCCCCTTTATCCCATTATCCCCTCCCCTCTCTCCTCTAGTATTTTCTATAATTTAATCTAATATTATTACAGGAGAATCTGGGAAGGACAAAAAAAAAAACCCAAACTTGCATTCAAGATAATTTTTAGGATCAAAAGTAAAAGGGCTGTATTGCTATAAAAAGCCACTAAGAGAGAAAAATATTTGGCAATTGAAATTTTAGCCACATTGCCCCTGATTGATAATTTGGAGGCTGATGTGGATCCCCACACATGAATGCAAAGGGCCCAAATCCACAGGATGTGCAATTCCATTTGGGAAGAAGCGTCTGGCTGAATGGACAAATGGATACTTGCAACAGTGACTTTGGGTTCTTGTTAGTGTATGAGTTGTTTCCTGAGCCATCAAAGTGAAATATATGGGAGTAGATATAAACAAAAGTTCTTGTTGAGTTACTTGGTAAAGCTTCCTATTAGCATGGCTTGTTTTGATAACTGGTAAGTAATGTTGATGAAATTAAACCATCATAAAAGCTAACATAAGCAAACCACTTAGTGAACATATGGGTGAAAAAGTTGTTCTTGGGGCCTTGAGATGACTTTGCTCCAGGAATCTTACAGGAAAATAGAATCTCTGAAATTCTCTCTGTTTTCAACTTTTTAAGAAAAAGAATTGAAGAGCAGATTTCTAGTTACTTCTCAATTCTCACCCCTTGCCAGTAAGAACCCAGGTGGAGGGGAATGGATGGCTCCGCTGCAGGGAAAGTGGGAAGGCACCACAAGTGTTTGTAGGACATGTTGCTATGGCACATCACGCTATAATGAAGTGGATTTGGACTTAGAACACCAAAAGGTATTTTCCTCTGCTTGAATGCTAGAAGCAGAAGAGATGCAAGAGGCAAAGTTTACAATATTATCAATTTTCCTATATTAACTCTAAAATATTTGATAAAATATTATTATCTATAATTCTGCTTGCTATAGGTGGAATTAGCTATGTAATATTAGTATATTTTGAGGATCATGAAATACCTCAGTCCTACATACCAGGAAATACAAATGTATAGATGCTAATAAAATACTGCTTATTACCTATAGAAAGGTAATAAAAAGTACTGGTTATCTTCCCAATATCTATTCACCCATTCTTCCCAAAGGAGAGAACCCATGAATTCTAGATGAGCTCATGTTGAGTGTGGCTTAGTGTGTAACTTCCGTGCAGTAACATATATGGGAAGATTCCACAGGGCATCTTCTGTAAAAGCAACACAAGAATGTCCTTCAACTTCTTCTTGTTCATCTGTTCTACCTTCCTTCTTGCTTCTGGAATGTAGATGAAATAGCTGTGGCTGAAACAGTCTTCTTGAACCATGCAATGACTTTGGAAATTGAAGTCATACAGACAGAGCACCAAAATAAAAGAGCCTGGAAGAGGATCCAAGATGTTGGTCCCTCCACCCAGGACCGAACTGGAGTTAGAAATACATTATAGAGCCCTGGCTGGTGTAGCTCAGTGGATTGAGCGCGGGCTGGGAACCAGAGGGTCCCGGTTCGATTCCCAGTCAGGGCACATGCCTGGGTTGCGGGCCAGGTCCCCTGTGAGGACCATGTGAGAGGCAACCATACATTGCTGTTTCTCTCCCTCTCTTTCTCCCTCCCTTCCCTTCTCTCTAAAAATAAATAAATAAAATCTTTAAATAAAAAAAAAAGAAATACATTATAGAAAAATCATCCTGAATAACCAACTGAAAACTAGCTGGATAGAAGCCTTATAACCAAGGACTTACAGAAGAAGCCACATTGAGACTGGTGGGAAGTGTGGAGGCGCAAGAGGTCTGGCTTGGCTCCCTTGCAGGCCAGCCAAAGTTCTAGAGGCATATCTCAGCTGCAGGGGGGTTCCCCCTGAGATATGTGGGGTCTAAACCCCAAGTCAGACTCCGTATCCTAGAGCACCAGGACCAGAAAAGGCACCCATATAACATCCAGCTGTGAAAAGCAATGGGGATTCTGTCCACCAGGAAGAAACAGTTAGAGATGTAGAGAACCTCTTAAAGAGACAACACACAAAACTTTGTTTGCAGCCACTTACCCTGGACTCAGGCAGAGTGGACTAGAGCTGCACAGAAGAGTCTGTAGTTGATGGCTCTGGGGAGAGAGCTGAAGGGTGACCTGCCAGGATCCCTGTGCATAGTCATCATTCCATACTGCAGAAGCCATCTTTCTTGGGAAGAACACTCCCCTACATACAGCATCAGCCTGGGAGGAAGCAATAGCTCCTTCTGTAGGAATTCCTGTGGAGCTTAAGCTCTGCTGAGGAATACAGCCACAGGCTTTTTCAGTGACTAAGCCTAAAACGCAGCCTGAAGGCAGAGGTAGGTCTCTGGGTGCTTTGAGACTTTTGCAGACCTTCCCTCAGGACCAGTGCTGCTAAAAGCTGGCCCTGGTACACAAGCTTGTCCTTTCTGCATGCACCCAGGCCCAGCAGAGGGAACCACAACCTAAGGATCACTGATGGGTCTAAACAGGTTGCCCATGGCCAGCCACAGGAAGCATCTGACATAGGTCTGAACCAGATTTATTGCAGACCCACCTAATACCAAAAAAAAAAAAATAAATAAAAAAAAAAATAGGCAGCCAAAATGAGGAGACAAAGAAACAGGCCCCAGATGAAAGCACAAGAGAATTCTCCAGAAGAAGAGCTAAATAAAATGAAAACAAGCAATTTATTAGATATAGAGTTCAAAGTAATGGTTATAAGGATGCTCAGCAGCATGAAAAAGGACATAGAAATCATAAAAGAGGATCAGCCAGAAATAAAGAATGCAATATCTGAAATAAATAATACACTGGAATAAACTGTTAAGTTAGATGAAGCAGAGGATCAAATCAGCGATTGAGAGAAAACAATCAGAGCACCAAAAAGGAAAAAGAAGTTAAAAAAAGATCATCAAAAAGACCTTTGGGACAACATAAAGCACAATATCCACATCAGAGAGGTACCAGAAAAAGGAGAGACAGAGAAAGGGATGAAGAACCTACCAGAAGAAATTGTACTGAAAAGGTCCCTAACCAAGTGAAGGAAAAAGACACACAAGTCCAGGAAGCACAGAGAGTTTCAAGCAAGATAGACCCAAAATGGCTCACATCGAGACATATCATAACTAATATGGCAAAGCTTAAAGAAAAGGAGGAATCTTAAAAGCCAAAAAAAAAGGCAGTTATTTAGCTAAAAAGGAGCTTCCATAAGACTATCATCTGATTTCTCAAAACAAACATTTCAGGCAGAAGGGATTGGGATGAAATAGTCAAAGTATGAAAAGCCTACAACCAAGGCTACTTTACCCAGCAAGGCTATCATTTCAAGTTGGTTGGACTGTGAATTACTGTCTGGAAAGCAATTTGGCAATTTGTTGCAAGAGCCTTATAAAATTCATATTCTCTAATCTATTCCACTTTAGAAAACATATCCTATGTAATTACTTTGATATTTTGACAAAAAAAGTTAAAGATAATCATCTCTCAATTATTCTTGATAGTGAAATATTATTTTTAAAAATTCTGTATATTTCTCAACAGAAAATTAATTAAATTATGGTAATTTATCACTGGGATATTACACAGCTTATCATAATAGTTTTTTGAGGAATTTTTAATAAAATCAGGCAATGGTTATAATATTATGATGAATAAAAATATTAAATATGGTTTAATCTTAAGTAGTACAGAAAAATAGCCTGTAGGAAATGCACTGTATAGTCTATTATCTTCTTGGGAGGTAAAATTATGGTTAATATTTATTTTTTGCTTTACATTTTTCTGAATTTTTGAATTTTCTATAATGACAATGAATTTTTATTGCAATTATGAAGAAGGATTAAAAATATAAATACAATTCTAGCTCCTACTTTGAGCAACAAAAAAATAGCATTACTTACAAAAAAATGACTCAACCAAGATTTTTCCTCTCAGATCTGCTGGATCAAAAGGGAGGTTCCACCCAAAGGGTCAGATTATGGGAGATCCTTTAGTTCCTCTCTGGTCTCTGACCCCTCCCTAAACACTCAATCATTTGTCTGCAAATAGGTCTCAATTTAGAAGCCCATCTATAACCTCATTTCTTGAAATGTGAAGCCCTCAACTCTCTTTGCTTATCCAACAACATCATCCTTTGGACATTGCATACACCACTTTCCAGGGACAGCCAACTGACCTGTACTTTGCGCAAGATCCTTTTCCATAGCGTAAAGCCCTCCCTCCATTCCTGATCCCCACCTCCCTTTCCTTGTTGGATAGCAAAAATCTCTGGACCCAGGGATAGGTAAGACTATATCCTTCGCTATCAAAGAGTAATTATAGAAGAATGAAACATTCGTCCATTTGCCCTTGTAGAATATAGGAGTCTGGAGTTTTGATGGGGGAATTAATACCAATAGCCTGGCTAGACCATCGGAGACACATGGGGCTGCAGGAGGAGACTGCAAACTTCCTGAGGTAGTGGGTGAGGCCCTATTGTCCAGATAACCAAGGGCCTTGTGAATGCTCTGCCTCAGGGCACTGTGTCCTGCCTCTGGAGACAGATTGCACAACCCCAGGCAAGATGGCGGCAAGAGGAAACATGGTACTGAGCATGCATAAGGCTAGCAAAAATAGTTGGATAGGAGAAAAAGCCAACCTATCTCTTTCTGGTACCTGATTGGGGGTTGGGACCAGGGGATGGTGGGCACATGCACCATAGAGGTTTAAATGGCAGCTGGGGAGGTGCTGTATTGAAGAAACCTGTCAGTCTACCCTAGGAAAAAGAAGGGATTAATTGAGGCCCAGAGCCTCCTGGAGTGCACAGAAGTTTGGACTGAGAAACCACTCGGTCTGGCCCACATGGGAAACTAATATAAACCCAGGGGAAGGAAGGGATGGTCTCTTTACCCACCTTGCAGATGTACCTGCAGGTGGGTTTGCAGGACCTCTGGCTCTAAAAGCCACATGGCTAATGGCAGTGCCAGTGCTACATGCTGATTCCAAGGAGGGAGACTAAGGCCTGACAGTGACTGGGAGAAAAGCTGAACTGCTTGGATGACCACCTGAACAAAAACAAGAAATAGCATTGCTTTAAAAAAAATGACTTAAACAAGATTTTTTTTCTCCCTGGGTCTCTTACATGTAACATTATTACTATTTTGCTGTTAAATACAGCTTTTTATTTTTCAATAATAACTTGATGAATATGAGATGAGTTATAAATCAATTATAAAACACTCATTACTGCCTAATCAACATAAAATAACAGTAATGCAGAAATTCATCTGTTTGTTCACAGATAAGCTTCATGATCAAATAGCTTGGAAAATGAAGGTCTCATCATTTAAATATACTGAACCAGGAAATCTCACCAGAAACTTAGTTACTTCTTTGTTTGGTAGTATAGTTTTTTGGTTGGTTAAGTACCAGATTATCATTAAAGATTATTGATTAAAGACTGGTTTTATCTAAAATGGTCTAAAAGTTCAGCAACTCAAGAACACAAAAATATTGAGATTTTGGTACATCAGAATAGGAGTAACGGCCTCAGTAAAGAGCAGCATAACCTTGGATAGATAACATTTTATTGATATGGTTGAGTAACATGTTATTTAAATAATACTTTGTTCAAGGTAGATACACTTTGCCTACTCACACAGCTAAAAGGAGAGAAACAACAAGTTTAAAAACAAAAATAACCAGAACTGCTGGAAAATCGAACTGTATGGAAGTCTGACAACCGAAGAGTTAAAGAAGAAACATTCATCCAGACCAGTAGGAGGGTCAGAGATAGGCAGCCAGGGTGGAGAAGACTTGCAGCAAGGTGGAGGTTGGCAGATTGGGCAAGGCAGCAGGTGGCAGAGTGGGAGGTCCCACATTTGCATGCAGATAAACTGAGGAACAACTGAGCAGTGAGATGGACTACACAATTCAGGGTTCCAGTGCAGGGAAATAAATCCTCAAAACCTCTGATGAAAAAACCCGTGAGGGTTAGGTGGCAGGAGAAACTCCCAGCCTCACAGGAGAGTTTGTTGGAGAAACCCACAGGGTCCTAGAATGTACACAAGCCCACCTACTCAGGAATTAGCACCAGAAAAGCCCAATTTGCTTATGGGTAGTGGGGGAAGTGACTGAAAGTGGGGTGAGAGTTGAGCAAGTTATATTGTTCCCTCTCGGACCCCTTCCCCACATAGAGCACAACAAAACAGTGTTGTGGTTTAAAGTTGTTTTCAGAGGCCTGATGTTATAGAAATAGCCTGGATAATTAAGGCTGACAAAGATTTAGGTTTCTTTCTCCTTCCTCATCATCTGACACTATCTCCTATATCGTTAGGAATGTATTTAGCTGCAAGTAGTAAATAGAAAACCCAGCTAAGAGTGGCTTAAGCAGTGTAGACATGTATTATTCCATGGAACAACAGGGAAGCTGTGTCACTGGGTTAGCTATTCAATGAGTCCCCAGAGACCCAGTCTATTCCTTTCTTTCCATTTTGTCATCCACAACATGGTGGGTTTTTGTCCTTGAGATTGGTGCCCCATGATTACAAGGTGGTTGCCAGATCCTACCATTAGCTTTGCACTCAAAGATAGAATTAAAGGACACTTACACTTGTATCTTTTAGTAAGAAATAAAAAACCTTGGAACTTCCTTACCATCAGCAACTTTCTACTGTGTGTACCCTGGTTGAAAGAATGGCAAATAAAGTTAGTATTTTATTTTTTCCAAGCCCTTTAGGGAGATAGGTTATGGAGAGTGGGCTTAAAACTCTGCTTCTGCTGCCAAACAAGGTCTCTCACTCTTCTTATGGCTCTCACATTTACATGACTATCTTTCTATTTCACTTTGCTCCTTCAGTTGCCCCCCACAGTGGTTACAAAACATTGCCATTTTTCCATTTTGTCTGATAGGTCCAGGCATATAAACACAAAATTTGGTAACTTGGAATCTTCAAACACAACAACATACCGATGTTTTTGAAAAGCAGAAAGAACAAAGGGTAGACGGAACCCCTGAACGAGATAACAGCAACAGCATTTCTTTCTGTTGTAGTGATGGAAAGATGGTAGGATGGGCCCTGCTTAATTTCTCATCTTTACATGCTTCTTATATTATTTATCTCAGGACACTGAAAGGACATAGCTGCTGGAGGGAGGGTTCTGGTGTTGGAAAGAATGAACACTCAAGTTTGTTCATTAGTGTCCAATTAAGAGCCTGTTTAGACATATTTTTCCTAATTGTCTCCCCCGTAAAATTTTAATGGAGATATTATTAAGCATTTGTTTATGTACCATGTGCATATCTGTACTTTATAAATAAAAAGGAAGATTTTTTATACCACTTCCTCCAACTATGAGCCAATTTTTCTCACCTGAAGATAATAATGCTTGTCTATACCATAAACACTTTGCAGAGAGGGGTGAATGGGGAGAATTGAGGGAAATATCTATACTGACACTTGGAAGATAAAAAGATTTATATGCAGAGGTAGAGAGGAAAAGCACCACTAGTTGTGGCAACGCAGGGAGAATCCTGGAGGAGATTGTTAGATGTGTATCAGCTGATGTCACAGTTTAGGTGGCCATAAAGTGAAACAGTCCTCAAAGATGTGATAACTCTCAGGTTGTACACCCAGGGAGCTCAATGCTGGGCTCAAGTATAAACAACAAAACAAACAAGCAAGCAAAATATAACCAGAGACACTGAGATTAAGAACAAACTTACAGTAACCAGAGAGGAGGTGAGAGGGGATAATGGCAAGGAAAAGAGGAAGGACTGTCAAGGTACACATATAAAGGACACATAGACAAAGCCAAAGGTGGGTAGAATTGAGAGTGGGAGGTGGGGATGGCTGGGGTTGTGGGGGAGTGGTGGGGGAAAATGGAGACAACTGTACTTAAACATCAATTTAAAAAAAGAAAAAAAATTAAAAAGTATAAATGGTAACAAATGGGGAATTCACTAAGAGGAAGTAAAATCTTCAAGCAATGGTGGTTTGGGTTGATAATTTCCCATTTGACTGGTCTGCTCACATTTATTTGTTACTTGTCAAAGCAACTGCTTCCAAGTTGGAATTAGAGAGACTCGACCTTCATGATCTTTACTGTTCACACAAGGATCCAAGTTCCCATGGGACAAGAATCATTGAACTTATATGGATAAACTGCGACTGGATAACTACCTGAGCAGAACTTGAAGACCTAAGTGCATTATAAAATATGACTGAATCAGGAAAAGACTGCAGGAGTTATCAAAGAATAACCTCTCCCCTGAGCTTCTCCCACAAGGAAATCACTTAGAGGCTTACTCATGAAGAAAGTTGCTTTGAATTTTCTTTTCTTCCAAAATGGTCATAATTAATTTTGTTGACATAAATACACAAGAGATTAAAGAGAAATGGCACCATGTTGGTGAGAGCCCATTCTTGCCTAATACACTGGAGAAATCTACACAGACCATTCAACCATGTGAAACAATGGTTCTAATGCTTCCAAGGTCAGTAAGACCGCTGTTAAAAAATAAGCTAAAAAGCTATTACATGAATGTAAATACATGAGTGTCACATTATATATTTAATTTAACCAACATTTCAAACAAAATGATGCTAAAAATGAATGTGAAACTCATAAAGACCTCTTTCATTTTCTCTCTCTAGTATTTTCTCATCCCTTTAAAATAACTCCTACTTTGAGAAGTATACACACACACAGAATAAGAGAATTTCAAAAGATATGCATTAACAATAAAAGTGAAATCTGTTTTGGGATGGGTCAATCAACACATCAAAACTAGATAAATTTCTTTGTGTTAGATCAATAAATTTTAAAAGAGAGGAAATCCAGGCAGTTTTTTCCCCACTGAATTTATTATTTTGCTCTTATAAAAAAAACGGCTGGGGTGGGTGGCAGTGGTGGGGAGAAAATGCAGACAACTGTAACTGAACAACAATAAAGTAATTTAAAAAGAAAAAAAAACCCATAAAAACAAAATGAAAGATTGTCCAATCACAGCACTTTTCAATCTTTTTCATCTCATAGTACATATAAACTAATCACTAAAATTCTGCAGCACACCAAAGTATATTATATTTTTTCCTGACCTGACAAAAAAAATAGGTATAATTTTGATTCGTTCATACTGGACAGCTATCGTTGTGTTCACTGTTCTCATTTTTTAAATTTGACAATCTAAGGGAAAAGAGATCAGTGCCCTTGACTAAATAGTCAAGTAGTGCATGTTTTAAAAATTCTTGCAGCATACCAGTGTGTCTGCCATGGCACACTGGTTGAAAATCATTGTCCTATGGAACTGATTTATCCTTTTTTCTTCAGTCTGAGAAACAAATCTGTGTAAGGACTGTGCCATTGAAAGTTCAGAGGCACCTAACTCCTCTCCAAATAGAGAAAAGAAACCATTACATAAGATGCAATGTATTTTTATCCCATAATCAGAATGCAAGACTTGTAAGTAAGGGGAAAAGTTACAATTTCTTAAACTTAAAACAGGATTTCCAAAATTCAATTTGGTATTCTGGAAAGGATCCCAGATAAAGGATATTAGTGCAAAAACTGGAAACCAAATCAAATCTGTACTTTAGTTAAGCATAATGTTATCGATGTTAGTGTCCTGGTTCTGATAAAAGTACTTTAACTAGGTAAGATGTTACCATTTTATAGGAAACTAGATGAAATTTTTTGTACTATTCTTGCAACTTTTACTATAAATCTAAAGTTTTTCTAAAAAAAAGATTTTTCTCCTAAAGAATATTCTTAGCATTTCTTTGGAGAGAACCACGTTATTTGGTCACTCTAACATATCAGGAATCATTTTGCTTTTTTTGTATGTGGAATCATTTAATAAATGTCTATTGCATTCAGTTCTACAAGTAACTTGGCAAAGTTGCTCCAAACTTAGACCTGGAAATTCTGGGCTTGGACTTGCTATGAGATGTGAGATCCAGTGCAAGTCAATTTAACCCCTTAGTAGCTCTTCCTCCCCACTTAGACCCTCTCAGTGCTAATGTGCTCACCTTTGCAGCTTTAATGCCACTTCTTGGGGGAATTTGGGCTTGAGTCAAATGGTTTAAATTTCAAGCTCCCCCACTCACCAGGCCCATTACTTTGGGACAAATTGGTTAATCTTTTTGAGTCATTTCCTCATCTGTAAAATGAATGTTGAAATCATTAAATGGGATGACACATGCAGAACACCCCCAACAGTGTCTGGCCTAAGCCAGAAGGTCTGCATACCTCCTCCACAGGACAGTGACTCACTTTATTATCCTAACAGCCTATGAGGTAGGTATCATCATCATCATCATCATCATCATCATCCTATTTTAAAGGTGAGGAAATTGGGGCATAGAAAAACTTGCCACGTTTGTAAAGCTGTTAAGTGAAAGGCACTGGGGGTTATGCCCACATGGTCACCTCTAGGGTGTGTAACACTAAAACATGAAGCTATCATAGAACATGTTCTACTAAACAGAATCTTAGAAACAGATACTACGCTGGCCTTCTTCACTGTGGTACTGCTGAGCTTACTCAGTACAGAGTAGGTGCTCAAATATATGTTCTGGACCAGATGAATACACAGTAGTTGCACTAAAGACATGTACTGAATTGAATATCTGGCAACCCATCTCCCAGCATCCTCAGCACTGTAAGGGAAGGGAACTGATATTCACTCCTTCTACACTCCCAGGAAGGAGTTTATCACGTGGGATGATCCATTAAAAAACCAGGTGTATTTGTTGCAAAGTAGTTTTATTTACTGGCAGCAAGTAAATAAGACAGGGGAATCATATCAAAAGCTCTGCCTGCCTGGAAGAGAAGGCTTAGTTATTGCTTATATATACTATTTAGTCAATTATATGTTGATTTCTTCTTTTCAGTGGCTAAATTTATCTGGCTGAGTTCCTGTCAGCTTATTCTGTTTACAGTTACATCTGCAAAATACTGTGCTACATTTTAATGTTTAGCAAGAAATAACATTTAGAACTGCCCAGACCTTGAGACACTTTTCCTACCTAACAGAATCATCCTATATGGGATATTTACTTGTTCCCCCTGGATAAATCTGAATACACAGAGAGAATACTATACTTCCCAAAGTCATGTAGCTAATCAGAAGTGCAGCCAGGATCCGAATTCCAGGATTTCTGCTCTCAAAGTATAGGCCTTTCCCAAAACACTTGGTGGAATGTGTTTGTCTTAGAAGTGGCTCTTTCTTTCACTTGATCCAAGCCTCTGCTTAGATACGATATCAGACAGGATTCTCGGACCTCCCCATATACACTATAACCCATTCACTTGTTATCCTTTAACAATGCTTTATTCTTCATTGTCTTCATCCTCATTTGACATCATTACATTTGTTTACCTTCTGTCCCACTACCTTATAGGTAAGTTCTAAAAGGGTAGAGAATCGCCTGTCTTGGTCACATAGTATGCCAGGGCCTAGAACAGTACCTGATACAAAGTAGGTAATTTTTAAAAAATTTCTGAGTGTAAATCCAAGATGACAGCAGAATTGGTGGAAGCTACACTCACCTTCCTCCAGGGTTAAACTGGAATTATAAATATATTATAGAACAATCATCCTGAATAACCAACTGAAGACTAGCTGAAGAGAAGTCTTATAATGAAGAATTTATAGAAGAAGCTGCATTAAGACTGCTCTAAAGGGCCAGTCTCAGGCAGCATATTACATTGGCCAACACCACAGTCATTACAAAAGGCCCAGAACCAACACACCCAGTGACTAGCTTCAGAAAACTTCAGAGCAGGACAATAAGCTTCACAAGCAGCATATCCAAAGGGAGATCTTGGCAGTCACCAAAACCTGATATAGCAAATTCCTCTTAGTGTGGTCAGCACCTGCACAGCAACTCACATGCCATGGTTAAGGTTGAGCCTCACAATTAGCCAGCCTGAGGGTCAATCTCATGTACAAACAGGCCAAAATCAATCAAGACTCAATTACAATGGGAGGACCCACATTACCCACACAAGGGACATTCCCTGAGCACCCAGCTTTGGTGATAATGGAGACTGTACCATCTGACCCTACAGGACACCTATTATAGAAGGCCACCCCATGAAGATTGGAAGTCATAGAAGATCTAGCTAATACACAGAAACAAACACAAAGAGGCAGCCAAAATATGGAGACAATAAAATAGGCCCCACATGAAAGAACAGAAGAATAATCTAGAAAAAGAGGTAAGTGAAATGGAGGCAAGTAATTTATGAGATATAGAGTTTAAAGTAATAGTTATAAGGATGCTCAACAGCATGAAAAAGGACCAATCAGAAAAGAAGAATACAATATCCGAAATGAAGAATATACTGAAAGAAATAGACAGTAGGTTAGATGAAACAGAGGATTGATTCAATGATTTAAAAGACAAGGTAGAGAAAAACACCCAATAACACAGAAGAAGAAAAAATAATTTTTAAAAATGAGGATAGTTTAAGGGGCCTTGGGACAACATGAAACATAACAACATTCACATCATAGGGGTACCAGAAGAGAGAAGAGAGAGATTGAGAGATGCAAAATATATTTGAGGAAATAATGTACCAAAAACTTCTTTAACCTGGTGAAGAAAAAAGATGACAAGTCAAGGAAGTACAAAATGTCCCAAATAAGATGGACCCAAAGAGGCCCATGCCAAGCACACAATAATTAAAATGCAGAACTTAAATACAAAGAGAAAAAATCTTAAAAGTCACAAAAGAAAGAAAATTATTTATCTACAAAGGAGCTCCCATTAGACTATCAGCTGATTTATCAACAGAAACATTTCAGGCCAGAAGAGATTGGCATAAAATATTCAAACTGAATAAAAGCAAGGAACTACAACCAAGATTATTTACCCAGGGAAGTTATCATTTAAAATTGAAAAAGAAATAAAGAGCTTCCCAGACAAATGAAAATTAAAGGAGTTTTACCACCAAACCAGTATTATAAGAAATGTTAAAGGGCTTGCTTTAAGAACAAGAATAAGGAAAAAAAAAAAAAAACAAAACAGAAGGATATAGTTAAAGGAATAAAATGGCAAGAAATACATATCAATCAATAATCACTTTAAATGTAAATGGCTTAGCCCTGGCTGGTGTAGCTCAGTGGATTGAGCACAGGCTGGGAACCAAAGGGTCCCAGTTCGATTCCCAGTCAGGACACATGCCTGGGTTGCAGGCCAGGTCCCCAGTGAGGGCCATGTGAGGAGCAACCATACATTGCTGTTTCTCTCCCTCTCTGTCTCCCTCCCTTCCCCTCTCTCTAAAAATAAATAAATAAAATCTTTAAAAAATAAATAAATGTAAATGGCTTAAATGCTCCTATCAAAAGACATAGGGTAGCTGAATGGATAAGAAAACAAGACTCATATATATGCTGTCTTCAAAAGATCCATTTCAGAATGAAATACACAAAGACTAAAAGAAAAGAGAGGGAAAAACTGATTTCATGCAAATGGAAATGAAAAAAGCTGCAACAGTTATATTTGACAAAATAGGTTTTAAAGCAAAGATTATAGTAAGAGACAAAGGGAGTAATCCACAAGAGGGTCTAACCCTTGTAAATATTTATGTACCCATATAGGAGCACCTAAATATGTAAAGCAAATCTTGATGGACATGAAGGGAGAGATTGATGTAATGCAGTTATATTAGGGGATTTTAATCCCTCAATGACATCAATGGATAGATCTTCCAGACAGAAATCAACAATAAAATGGCAGGCTTAAATGACATACTAGAAAGGATGGATTTTTAAAAGATTTTATTTATTTATATTTAGAGAGGGGATAGGAGAGGGAGAGAGAGAGAGAGAGAGAAACATCACCGTGAGAGAGAACCATTGATTGGTTACTTCTCACATGTGCCACAATCTGGAACTGAACCCGCAACCCAGGCATATACCCTGGCCAGGAGTCAAATCAACAACCCTTTGCTTTGTGGGATGTTGCTGAACCAACTGAGCCACACTGGTCAGGGTGAGATCAGATGGATTTAATTGATATCTTCAGAGCATTTTACCCCAAAGCAACATAATTTACATTCTTTTCAAGTGCACACAAAACTTTCTAGGATAGACCACATGTTAGATACAAAAAAAGTATCGATAAATTTAGAAAGTATGAAATCATATCAAGCATCTTCTTTGAACATAATGGTAAAAACTAGAAATTAATCATAATAAAAAACCTGAAAAACACACAGAGACATGCAGGCTAAACAACATGTTACTAAACAATGAATGGGTTAACAATGAGATCAAGGAAGAATTAAAAGGTACCTTGAAGTAAATTAAAATGAGGACACAGCAAAAGCAGTCCTAAGAGGGAAATTAAAACCATTACAGGCCTATATCAAGAAACAAGAATTGTCCTTAATTTCAATGTCTCTGGTATTTGTCCCTCACCACCTGGCTTATTTCACTTAGCATAATGCTCCTGAATTTCATCCATGCTGTTGCAAAGGGTATAAGCTCCTTCTTTCTCTCTGCCGCATAGAATTCCATTGTGTAAATGTACCATAGTTTCTTGATCCACTCATTTGCTGATGAGCAATCTAACAATAGCCATAGGGGAAGGGGAGGGGATTGTGGAGAGAAGGGTTTTCAGGAACTACTACAAAGGACACATGGACAAAACCAAGGGGGAGGGTGGAAGCAAGGGAGGGAGGTGGGTTTGGATGGAGTGGGGGTGAGGGGAGGGAAGAAAATGCAGACAACTGTAATTGAAGAACAATAAAGTAATTTAAAATTTTTTAAAAAAAATAAACAAGGAAAAACTCAAATAAAAAAATATAATTTTACACTTAAAGGAACTTGAAAAAGAACAACAAAGCCTGAGTGAGCAGACAACTGTAATTGAACAATAATAAAATAATTATTTTAAAAAGCCCAAGTGAGTAGGATAAAGGAGATAATAAAGCTTAGAGAAGGTAAACAAAATAAAGTCTAAAAAATTGATACAAAAGATCAGTGAAACCAAAGCTGCTTTTTTGAAAAGGCAAACAAGATTGACAAGCCTTTAACCAGTCTCATCAAGAAAAAAGGAGAACCCAAATAAATAAAATCAGAAATGAAAGAGGAGAAATAACAACTGACACCAACAAAATACAAAAGATTGTAAGAAAATATTACAAACAACTATATGTCAACAAATTGAACAATCTGGACAAAATGGATTAATTCCTAGAAACATACAAACTTCCAATACTGAATCAGGAAAAATCAGAGAATCTGAATAGATAGATTACCATTAATGAAATTGATGTAGTAATCAAAAAAGTCTCAACAAACAAAAATTCCTGGACCAGAAGAACTAATACCTCTCCTCAAACTATTTCAAAAAATTCAAGAGGAAAGACAACTTCCAAGCTCCTTTCATGAGATCAGCATTATCCTAATTCCAAAACCAGATAAAGACATTACAAAGAAAGAAAATTATATGCCAATATCCCTGATGAACATAGATGTTAAATCCTCAGCAGAATATTAGCAAACTGGATCCTGAAATACATTAAAAATATCTTACACCATGATCAAGTGGGATTTAATTTGGGGATGCAAGGTTGGTACAATATCCTCAAATCAAATAAATGTGATTAACCACAAAAACAAACTAAAGAATAAAAACCACATGACCATATCAATAGGTGCAGAAAAAAGCATTTGATCACTCATTTATGATAAAAACTCTCAGGAAGGTGGGAACAGAGGGAAATATCTCAACATAATAAAGGTCATACATGACAAACACAGCCAACATCACACACAATGGATAAAAACTACAGGCATTTCTCTTAAGTATGAGAACAAGACAGGGATGTCCACATTCGCTACTCTTACTCAACATAGAACTGAAAGTCCTACCTGTAGCAAGCAGACAAGAAGTAAAAGGCATACAAACTGGAAAGGAAGAAGTAAAATTGTCATTATTTGCAGATGACATTATACTGTATTTAGAGAACCCTAAAGATTTCACCAAAAATGATTAGAACTTACAAATAAATTCAGTAAAGTAGCAGGATACAAAATAAATATCCAGAAATCAGTTCTTTTTAATACACCAATTATGAACTACTGTAAAGAGAAGCTAAGAAAACAACTACATTTACAATTTCTTCAAAAAGAATAAAATTCCTAAGAATAAATTTAACAAAGTATATAGAAGACCTGTACGTGGAAAATTATAAGACAGTGAAGAAAGAAATAAAAGAAGATACAAATAAGTGAAAGCATATACAGTATTCATGGATAGAAAGAATTAACATCTTTAAAATATCCATACTACCCAAAACAATATATAGATTCAATGCAATTATTAACAAGATACCAATGGCATATTTCACATAGCTAGAACAAGTATTCTAAAAATTTATGTGGAATCACAATGGCCCTGAATTGCAACAAAGATCCTGAAAAATAAGAACAAAGTTAGAGGAATCATGATACCCAATATCAAATTATATTACAAAGTCATATAGTAATCTAAACAGCATGGTAGTATCATAAAAACAAAATATAGCTCAATGGAACAGAACAGAGAGACTAGAGAGCTCAAAAAGTATAGTCAACCGGTATTTGACAAAGGAAGTAAAAATGTACAATGTGGTAAAAATAGTTTATTCAATAAATGGTATTTGGAATATTGGAGATACATGCAAAATAATGAAACTAGAGCACCTTCTTACAAAATACACAAGAATAAACTCAAAATAGATTAAGGACTTAAGATTAGACTCAAACCATAAAACACCTATAAGAAAACATAGGCAGTAAAATCTCAGAAATTTCTTTTTTTCTGTAATATATTTTTTAAAATGGCTGTTCAGTTACGCTTGTTTCAGCTTTTTCCCCATTGCTCACCCCTATTCTGTCCCCCCTGTAAACTCACAGTCAATCCCCCTGCCCATTGTCCATGTCCATGAGTTATCCATTTGTGTTCCTTTGCTTGTCCCTTCCTGTTATTTCCTCCATTATCCCCCTCTCCCCACCCACTGGTCACTATCAATTTGTTCTTTATTTCTAAATCTCCAGTTCTATTTTGCTCATTTGTTTGTTTTGTTGACTAGGTTCCACTTATAGGTGAGATCAAAAGGTATTTGTCTTTCACCACCTGGCTTATTTCACTTAGCTTAATGTTCTCAGGTTCCATCCATGCAGTCTCAAAAAGCAGCAATATTCTCACCAATACATTCCCAAGGGCAAGGGATATAAAGAAAAGAATAAATAAATGGGACTACATCAAACTAAAAAGCTTCTGCATGGCTAAAGAAAACATCAACAAAATGGAAAGGGAACAAATGTATGGGAAAATATATTTGCCAATGATACCTCAGACAAGGGTTTGATCTCCAAAATATATAAAGAAGTCACACAACTCAACACTAGGAAGACAAACAATCCAATTTAAAAAGTGAGCAAAGGACCCGAACAGACACTTTTCCAAGGAGGACATACAAAGGACCCATAGACACATGAAAAGATGCTCAACATCACTAGCCATAAGAGAGATGCAAGTTAAAATCACAATGAGATAGCACTTCACACAGGTCAGAATGGCCATCATTAAAATCAACAAACAAAAAATGGTGGTGAGGTTGTGGAGAAAAGGGAACCCTAATACACTGTTGATGGCAATGAAGACTGGTACAGCCACTGTGGAAAACAGTATGGAATTTCCTCAAAAAACTAAAGGCGGAACTACCATTTGATCCAGCGATCCCACTGCTGAGACTATTCCTGAGCATCTTGAATCACCAATTCAAAAGAATCTATGCACCCCAATGTTCACAGCAGCATTACCTACAATAGCTAAGTGCTGGAAATAGCCTAAGTGCCCATTAGTAAATGAGTGAATCAAAAAACTGTAGTACAGTTACATGGTGTAATACTATGCATCAGAAAAAAGAAGGAACTGAGACATCTATTGTAGCAATATTTTTGATATAAACAAAATAAAAAATAAATAAATGGAACTAATCAAACTAAAAAGATTTTACACAGCAAAGGAAATCATCAACAAAATGAAAAGATGACCCATTGAATGGGAGAACATATTTGCCAATACATCTGATAAGGAGTTGATATCCAAAATTTATAAGGAACTTATAAAACACAACACCAAAAAATCCCCAACTCAACACTAAAAACAAAACAAAACAAAATGATCCATTTAAGAAATGGGCCTAGGACCTGAATAGATAATTTTCCAAAGAGGACACATGAATGGCAAAAGACATATGAAAAAATGCTCAATGTCACTAATCATCAAAGAAATGCAAATTAAAACCACAATGAAATATGAAACACCTCACACCTGCCATAATGGCTATCAATTCCACTTCTGGGAATTTATCCAAAGAAACTTGAAATACTAATTTAAAAGAGTATATGCACCCCTATGTTCACTGCAGTATTATTTACAATCACCAAGATATGGGAACAGCCCAAGTGTCCATCAGTAGATGTGTAGATAGCAAAGGTGTGCTACATTTACATACTGGAGTACTGGTCACCTGTAAATAAGAAGGAAACTTACCTTTTGTGACAGCATGAAAGGACCTAGAGAACATTATGCTAAGGCAGTTAGAGAAAGACAAGTACCATATGATTTCACTCATATGTGGAATCTAATGAACAAAATAAACTAAGTAAAATAGTGACAGATTCATAGAGAACAGGCTGACAGATTTTGGTGGGGTTTAGGGAGAGGGACTGAGAAAAAATAGAAAAAAACTCATGGACAAAACAATAGTGTTGTGATTGTTGGGGGTGGGGATGGAGGAGGATATATGGGGGATAAATGATGATGGATGGAGAGTTGACTTGGGGTGGTGAACACGCAATGCAGTGTACAGATGATGGTGTAGAATGTGCACCTGAAATCTGTATGATTTTATTAACCAGTGTCATCCCAATAAATTTAATAAAAAGGGGAAAATTGCTGAATATTGAATAGACATGTAGGGATTCTAGTAATAGTTTGTTATTATTCTTACTATGGTCAGTAGTATCTCCTTTTATAAGTTAGGTAAGTCATTTGGGACAAAGATTTACATTATAAGATAAAACTGATGGGAAATGAGAAAATTGAAGCACAAAGTCTAAATAGCATCGTTAATGACTAGGAGACCTGACACAGAAGCTAAGGATGCACAGAACAGTGGGCACCACTGAGTTACCAAGCAGAGCCCCACTTTTCATTCTTTCTAAATACTTGTGAGCTCAGAAATAGTACCTTGCTGCCGATCATATATTGTCTTAACTTACCTCTTGGTTTTCCATCAGGAAACAATTGGCCTTTGTTAATTTTTTTATCACTTTATTTAAATGTCAGATATCAAAGTGCCATTTCTTCACCACTAACCAGGGCAGGAGGCTGTGCAGGCACAGCCTCTGCTGCATTTCACAAGCTCCAGGGACTTTGAAGATGGTAGGAAGGCACCTTTGCTTATAAATTATGAGTGAGCACAAGCACTTTGATGACCCAGATAATATGCTAAATACAGCACAATTGAGAACTCCATGGGGAGTCTAGAAGCCTAAAATTATTTGAAACCTATCTTTAAATACAGTCCACACTAGGGACAAATATGTGGAAAAGGTAGCCAGGTGCCAGGGTGATGCAAAAGATCAGCTCCTTTGTTGGAACCCCATTCTGAATGATAGGAGAGAAGTTGTTTCACAGGAGGTCTCACCTTTCATCTATTTTCAGAAGTTTCTAGCTCCAGCATGTCCAATGCAGGTGGCATAAGGAAGCCAGATGCTTGTTGTTTAATGGCAGAGCTAATGGGCCTTGCAGACAGGTTATTTAAACAACACAACTGTGGTCTCATTTTCTCCTGTTTAAAGACTCCAATACCACCCAGACACAGAGGCCTGCTGTCCTGAAAACACACGGTAGTAGGCCCTCTCACATCAACATCTCTGGGGTCTTTCCACAGTTACAGTGTAAAGCACTGAGTCTACCTCTCTAGCGGAATCAAATAAGGATGTTCCTAGAAGCTCACACCTTTGAGCAATTACTATCCCTCCCACCTGAGCTGATAATCACTCCACTCACCTGTGGTCCCAACTCTAGAAGTTAAGTAGACTCAGCTGGAGAGCTCATGGAAACCGTAGGTTCCCATGTACCACTTCAGACCAATTGGTGAGGAGGTTGGGGGTAACAGTATGGTTGGAATCAGGGGATTAGAATCCATATTTTAACACTTCCAAAGAATTTTAATAGGACAAGTGTTGGCCAAAACACATTTCTGAACTTTTTTCCTCAACCAATCTAGGAAAAAAAATGTCTACAGAATTTTAAACAAACATAGTGTCTTAGAATACAAACTTCTAATTATAAGATGAATAAAGTCTGGAGATCTAATGTACAGCACAGTGATTATATTTTATTCTTTAATAGTTAAAACGTCAAAGTTGCCAAGGGTATAGATCTTAAGTGATCACACCACAAAACAGATATAGTTATTATGTGATATAATGTCAATTTCCAATAAGTATATCAAATCAACATGTTGCATGTCAACTATATTTCCATAAAGCGAAAAAAATAATTTTAAATAAGCAGAAAAACTAATTAAATGATAAAAATTTCAGTTCAAAGTGGAAATTGATACCTTCAAAAAAACAATGATGACAATAATCAGTTGGTAGATAGTCTCCATAAAGTAATTGCATAAGAAGCAACAAAACAGAGATAGCCAACCTATCAGATGCAGAGTTCGAAACACTGGTGATCAGGATACTCAAAGAACTCATTGAGTATGGCAACAACATAAAGGAAGAAATGGAGGTCACACTAAGTGAAATGAAAAATATACAGGGAGCCAACAGTGAGGGGAAAGAAGCCAGGACTCAAATTAATGATTTGGAACATAAGGAAGAAATAAACATTTGACCACAACAGAAAGAAGAAACAAGAATTCAAAATAAATGAAGATAGTGTAAGAAAACTCTGGGACATCCCCAAACATGCCAACATCTGAACCATATGGATACCAGAAGAATAACAGAAGGACCAAGAAACTGAAAACTTATTAAAAAATAATGCAAGAAAACTTTCCTAATTTGCAAAGGGAAATAGACATACAAGGTCAGAAAGCATAGATACTCCCAAACAAGTTGAACTCAAAGAGGATACACCAAGACACATCATAATTAAAATGCCAAAAGTTAAAGATAAAGAGAGAACCTTAAAAGCAGCAAGAGAAAAGCAGAGTTATCTACAAAGGAGTATCCATAAGACTATCAGCTGATTTCTCAAAAGAAACTTTGCCAGCAAGAAGGGACTGGCAAGAAGTATTCCAAGTGATGAAAAATAAGGACCTACAACCCAGATTTCTTTATCCAGCAAGCTATCATTCAGAATGGAAGAACAGATAAAGTGATTCCCAGACAAGGTAAAGCTAAAGGATTTTATCATCACCAAACCATTATTACATGAAATATCAAAGGGACTTATTTAAGTAAAAGAAGATCAAAATTATGAACATTAAATGAGGAGAGACTTAAGAACCTCTGGGACAACTTTGGACATTCCAACATCAAATCATAGAGGTTCCAGAAGGAGAAGATGAAGAGCAAGAAATTGAAATCTTATTTCAAAAAATAATGAATGAGAACATCCCCAACATGGCAAAGAAAATAGACTTCCAGGAAGTCCAGGAAGCTCAGAGAGTCCCAAAGAAGTTGTACCCAAGGAAACACACACCAGGGCACATCATAATCACATTACCCAAGATTAGAAACAAGGAGAGAATCTTAAAAGCAGCAAGAGAAAAGGAGACAGTTACCTACAAGGGGATTCCCATAAGACTATCAGCTGATTTCTAAAAAGAAACCTTACAGGCAAAAAGGGGCTGAAAAGAAGTAATCAAAGTCATGGGAGGCAAGAACCTACATCCAAGATTATTCCATCCAGAAAAGCTATCATTTAGAATAGAAATGTAGACAAAGTGCTTCCCAGATAAGGTCAAGTTAAAGGAGTTCATCATCACCAAGCCCTTATTATATGAAATGTTAAAGGGACTTATCTAAGAAAAAGAAGAAGATCAAAACTATGAACAGTAAAATGACAACAAACTCACAACTGTCAACAACTGAACCTAAAAACCAAACAAACAAAAAACAAACTAAGCAAACAACTAGAATAAGAACAGAATCACAGAAATAGAGATCACATGGAGGGTTATCAGCATGGAGGAGGTGGGGGAGAGAATGAGGTAACTTAATGATGATGTGCCTTCGTATGTTTGTATTTGGGTCCAACTTCTTTGGGACTCTCTGGGCTTCCGGGGCTTCCTGGAAGTCTATTTCCTTCACCACACTGGGTAAGTTTTCCTTAATTATTTGTTCCAATAAGTTTTCAATTTCTTGCTGTTGTTCTTCATCTTCTGGCACCCCTATAATTCGGGTATTGGAATGCTTAAAGTTGTCCCAGAGGTTCCTAAGCCTCTCTTCATTTTTTTGAATTCTTGTTTCTTCATTCTGTTCCAGTTGGATGTTTATTTCGTCCTTTTGTTCCAAATTATTGATTTGAGTTCTGGTTTCCTTCCTGTCACTGTTGATTCCCTGAATATTTTGCTTTATTTTACTTTGGGTAGTCTTCATTTGTTCTTTCATTTTTTGACCAAACTTAATCAGTTCTGTGAGCGTCTTGATTACCAATGTTTTGAATTCAGGTAGGTTGGCTATCTCCTCATTGCTTAGCTCTGTCTCTGGAGTTTTGCTCTGTTCTTTCATTTGGGATGTATTTCTGTCTCCTGCACCTGTTTAGTGCCTTAGGCTGCCTGGGTAGGGCAACTCTCTTTGCTGTTTTGTGGCGCTGTCTGTAGGGGAGGGGTTAGAGAGGAAACAATGCAGCTCACTTGCTGGGTTCTAGCCCCACTTTACAACAACTCTCATGTGAGACTGGGAGTTTCTCCCACTGTGGTAACCCCTGACATCATCCACAGTCAGCTCTGATTCTCAGTTTCCCGTTCAGCCAGCCCTGCCCGTGCAGTCTGCCACCTTGCTGAGGGTCCTTTCAGCTAGCACCACTTGTGTGGTCCCCTGCTTTGCCATGGGTTCTCTCCATCTGCCTGTCTCCCTCCTACAGGTCAGGTTGACTGTTTCTTTAATTCCTTGGTTGTCAGAGTTCCATGCAGTTTTATTTTCTGGCACTTCTGGTTGTTTATTGTTTTTAGATTGGTTACTATCCTCCTTTTGGTTGTGAAAGGAAGTGAAGGGTTTCTACCTATGCCTCAATCTTGGCTGGAACCTCAAAGGGATACATTTTCAAATAATTGTTCTAACTTCCATACATTGAAAACTCACTTTTGAATATGTTCTAACTTCTGACATAAATCTTCATATATTCTTTACACATATTTTCCAAGTGTCTAACTCAATTCAAATACTGCTGTCTTTCATCTTGGTGTTTTAAAATACTCTAGATCCTTGAATTTCAAAGTTTGATCCATGAATCAAAAGGTTTGTAATCACCTGGGAGTTTTTTGAAATATAGAATTTCAGGCACCACTTTGCCATACCGAATCCCAATTTGCTTATTAAGGACATGTCTAGATTATTGGTATCCTCATTAAAATTTGAGAAACACTACTCTACAATAAGGGCTCTCAAGATGAAATGACTTGTTCAACCTTTCCACCTTTTTCTCCTGAAGGATCAGAATATTTCACAATTAGAACCAAGGCTATTGCAAAATTCTTATAGTCTTTGCTTTGTGTTTAGGTAAATGCAAGGAAAACCAGGCAGGGTCATGAATTTGGAAAATGTATGCAGTTTAGCTTTTCTGAACCTATCTGTAACTTAGAGACAGTGTCCTAGATAGGGGAATGGATGGTCTAAAGAAATCCAATGTCCTTTAATAAATCACAGTGTCACTAAATGGGTGAAGGTACAAATAAAAAACTCTTGTGAATTTTCCTGAGATGACTTAAAGCCAACCTAAATATGACAGTTCAATTTTAAAACAATAGGCAAGTCCTGAGTTTCAAGGGTAAAAATGAAGGTGATTGCCAGAAGTTACTTTTCTTTAGCCTAAGATTAGTCAAATGCTCTTTAAAAAAAGAGCTTGTACTTTATTACTAACTGTAGATAAATATTCAAATGAAGATGAACAAACGTCTCTATGATTCATAAGGACATAATATTGACTTTTCTGTTTCCTTTACCTCCAGGCACTGATTTCACAGAATAGTTCAATTGCATTTATGACTCATGAAAAAACACAACATTAAAAATGCTTTGTGGATATAAAAACATTTCTTCCCAGAGGTTCAAACTGCATTCTAGACATTATCTCATTAATTGCTCCCTTAAATCTTTCTCATTGATTTTTATATTTTTTAACCCACAAGTTCATTCTTTTTGCATATGAAGGAAGGAGTCCACTTCAGTTAGAATTTGAGATCTTAAGCATTTTTAAAATTGTGATGCTATATTTCACCTGACAAAGGGTTACTGCAGTGACTTCAAAAAATCAAAGCCCTCTAACAATATAATATACTTATTTATGTATGAACTAGCCAAAAGTTCTGAGGATTTCTTGGGCAGATTATATCAGGAATGTAAATATTTGACTAATGTACCTTGGCTGTAACAGCCAGGAAAGATCTGTCAGAAGCTTACAAATGTGCAAACATCTCATTTTGAAAGGAAAACAAAATGTCAGTATACATTATTAAATAAGCTAACTGAAAAAAAATAATTCAGGGATCACTAGGGACCAGTAGGGGTTCGCCAAACGCAAGGTCATTCCAAATCAGCTACATTCCTGATTCTGACAGAATTACTAGTTTGGTAGAAGAAAGCAATGCATAAATACTATAAAATTCAACTAATCATGATAACTATTCTTCACGAGCATTCCCCACGTGGCAGGAACTATGGAAGGGGAGCACTTTATAAACATCTTATTTAGTCTTTTGAAACCTATGAGAAAGTATTGTTACTGACAATCTGTGTGTGAGAAAAATAGTCCACAGCCACAGGCTGCTCCCAAAGGTAATGTTTCTGTGCATCACATTGTACTGCTATGGACAAACCCAATTAACTTGTGAAATTATATGGTCAATTGTTTTTCAACTGAGTGATGTAACACTTTATTCACAATTTCTATTATAGTATTTCTGTTTGAAAGAAAATATATTTAAACAGAATAAGATGATAAGAGTAAGCAATAACCACAATGAGCTGCCAGCTGACACACATTAGGATGGCTATTACCAAAAAACAGAAAACAACAAGTGTTAGAGGGGATGTGGAGAAATTGAACTCTTGTGTACCTCTGGTGGCAATGTAAAATGGTACAACTGCTGTGGAAAACAACACAATGATATAAGTTTTACACACATACACATTTTTAAACAATTGTAATAAAGTAGAATGTGTTCTTTTTGAAAATCACATTAACTTGAAAGCAAAATTTATTAGGAAGAGAGCTTGTAGGCTTGGGAAACCTAAAACTGTTCAGGTCATACTCTGCCTAAAGAAATCTTTCCCTATCAGACTGGAATTTGAACATTATGGGTATTTGGAATTCCTGATAAAAATTGTTGTTGCTAAGAGTCCTTGTTTGGCAATGACTACAGTGATTGTTTTCTCAAATTAGTAAACCTGCGAAAAAGTCAGCCATCTAAACCAATGACCCTGCTCTCACATGATTTGCCTGCTAAGGTGTTCTCCCTGGGATATATAAGAATAATGCTATTTCAGTGTATGGACACGTGTATGCATCTAAGTTTCTTGCAAAAACTTCAATGCTATTTTCTTAAAATCTCATTATTTGACTTGATCAAAATGTAATACTCTGGGTTTGTTCTTTGTCCACTTTATTCAGTGGAGACTTCAGCTAAGTACCTTTAGCTATGTGTAGCCAGATCTTTGTCTAGTGATAACCACATTTTGAAACGAACTGAAGCGCCATGGCTAGACTGAAAGCTGAGAAAGGCGCCACCTCTCCTTCCTGGGGAGACTCTGACTTGTGTCAAACTCATTTCACGAAAGCAAACTTGGCCATTCTCCCAGAAGTCAGGCTTCAAAATTTTACTTTACTGAGTTGTTGATTCTGGGAAAGGTCTCCCTGTTTGTATATTGCTATTTATTTATTTATTTATTTATTTATTTATTTATTTATTATTGTTCAACTACACCAGTTACAGACCAAGTGGTAGAATACAAAAGATACCATTTTCAACCCCCACATGAAATAACTGATTCAGATAACAGTCATGCTTGGACAAAACTACTAGACGAAAGGTACTAGATAAAGCTGCTAGCTGACTCAGGGTTGTTATTATTAAGGGTCAGGTCACAGAATGCCTGTGAGGAAGAGTGGTCCAAGCCTGGAGAGAAACAGGGCCACAAGCAGCATGATGCAACTATTCCGAGTGAAGGGTGGTCCCAGGGAGTGGCAGCTGAGTGGTCATCTGAGTTTCCAGACCTTGAAGAGAAAAGACAAGTGTTTGTGTGCTAATATTTGCTACAAATACTCTCACCTGGCAATGCCACCCCTTAGGAATTTATTCTGGTTGAATAAAGGTAGAAAGAGCCCAAATACCAACCATAGGAAATTTGCTTAAAAATGACATTAGATCTGTACAATGGATCACTTAGCAACTATTAAAAAAGAAAATAAAGGACTACACTTACCAATTTTAAACTATGTCCATTGTATATTTAAGTGACAAAGCAGGTTAACCAGTAGTGTGCATGGTAAAATATTTTTATACGGCCTGGCTGGTGTAGCTCAGTGGATTGAGTGTGGGTTGTGAACCAAAGGGTCACCAGTTAGATTCCCAGTCAGGACATATGCCTGGGTTGTGGTCCAGATCCCCAGTAGGGGCCATGTGAGAGGCAACCACACATTGATGTTTCTCTCCCTCTCTTTCTCCTTCCCTTCCCCTCTCTTTTAAAATAAATGAATAAAATTAAAAAATATTTTTATACGAAATGGAATATTTTTATATGGCACTTTCTGAAAGAATTTTTCCACAAGGCAATAGGTGTTATCAGGGGATATTGTTTCTTGTATTCTATATTCTCCTTTGCTTATTTGACTTTCTACTTTTCTAAAATGCATTCCTTATATACATTAGAAGAGGTGCACAATTACCTATTGTGGCAAATATACACACTTAAAGAGGAAAGTGCATTGGCAGGGACAACAGAAAATCTATGTTTGGGGAAATAAAAAAAAAAGTGGGTTCTAATGTCAACTCTTTTCTCTGAGGTAATGAGTATATATAACAAAGTATCCCAAACTGGTTCCATGTTCAGAA
Source organism: Micronycteris hirsuta (assembly GCA_004026765.1). Lineage (NCBI taxonomy): Eukaryota > Metazoa > Chordata > Mammalia > Chiroptera > Phyllostomidae > Micronycteris > Micronycteris hirsuta. The sequence continues at coordinate 44,947 of PVJI01014163.1, forward strand.
ATGTTTTGGGAGGGAGTGGGGAGAAGATTAGTCTGTCCTAAAATATTAGAAAAAAAACTGAGGACTATAAATTTAAATATAGATTTCTTCACTGCAGAATTTCTTAGAATGCTAATTATATTAAAGTTTAGAGTTGTAGAAAATTTCAAGAGGAAGAAATATTTTTTGATCATTGAACCCTTTGCATCTTTTTTGTTTGTTTGTTTCATTAATAACTCATTGGGATATAGTTTGGGGACCCCAACACCATGAAGACTGGGCAAAAGTCATGAGATGAGCTCTATTTGGTGTTACCTAGTCTTGTGAAGCAGCAATTTCCTTTAGTTTTAGCTTCTTCAGTTGTAAAATGAGGGCAGTACAGCCTAGTTTTAGATATGA